>PVJS01008542.1:0-52828 GCA_004027185.1 Glis glis
AAAAAAAAAAAAAAAAAAAAAAAAAAAGACCGACCATATCAAGTGTTGGCAAGGATGTGGAGAAACTTCAGCTCTTATACATGGCTATTGAGAATGTAAAATGAACAACCACTCTGGCAAAGCTGATGAACATTTGGGTTGCTTCCAGTTTGGAGCCATCACAAATAAAGCCGCTCTGAACACCTGTGTACAAATACCGAATGATTCAGCCATTCCACTCCAGGTAGTGCCCAAGAGAAATAAAAGTGTATATCCATACAAAGACTTGTACAGAAGTTTTTCAGAGCCATGTTTTTGTAATTATCAAAAACAGGAAATTATCCAAATGTGCATAAATATGCAAAGAACAAATAAATTATGGTATATACATGGTATAGACATATAATGAATACTACTCAGCAATAAAAAGGTATGAACTAATGACACACGACAGTATGGATAAATCTGAAAATGATCATGCTGAGTGAAAGAAACCAGACACCAAAGAAAGCATACTACATGATTCCATTTACATAAACCTCTAGAAATACTTGCTAATCTAGAGTGGCAGAAAACAGATCAATGGTTGCCTGAGGAAGAGGGGGAAGGGAGGCGTGGGTGGAAGGAATTCCAAAGAGGTCATGAGGAAGGTTCGCCATGGTGATGAGGGAAGTGCTTCATGGCTGGGTACATGTGTCAATACAAACCAAGCTGTACCCTTAAATATGTGCGGTTTATTTTATGTCAACTGTATCTCAATGAAGCTATTTAAAAAATCATTAGAGCACATGGACAACTTACAGAGAGGAACAAAGAGCTCTCTCTATTTAAAAAAATTGTCAGAGAAAAAAATTAAAAAAAAACTTGGGCCAACATTAAAATATTGTACACACTTTACAATGTCAGCAAGAGTCTGTGATTTGGGGTGAGCAGATTCTCCAAATGCCTATCAAGGCATTGGCTTGAGACCATCTCAAGAAATATGTTTGAGGAAATACTAATACTGAAAAAAAAAATCACAGTGTGATGTTTTCTACCAAGCTTTTCCTCAAGTAAATGAGTTATGCTGGGAAAAAAAAATACAGTTCGTGTTGAAATAGACCATTGTAATGGATCCCACACAAGGGATTGAAATACCATCTGTGGAGCACATAATCCTATTCATTTATTTGAAAATGGAGTTTTCATCTAATTCCACACTTACATAGGCATTATCTATTTTGGCCACAACTCTTGCATTGTGTCTTTTTAGAGTGAATCAGATTTAAGTAACACAAGTAACACGATCCTAATGAACCACAGTTTAAAATGCCAACGAGCCCTGGAATATCCTCTAGTTCACTAAGTAGAAATTACTATCAGCTCAGCCCACAACGGGTCTGATGATTCAACCGCCAATCGATTCAGTGTGGGAAGGATTTAGACACTCCTCCACCTACGGTTTAGAGAGGAACCCAGAGGAAGTACTTTCATCTGGGACACATCCTGCCCTGCGGGTCTGTGCTGTCCGTGTCTATAGGGAAAGCATGGTGGTTCTGCGGGGAGTGCCGTGCCAGGCTCTTCTGTTTTTAGAATGGCATTTCTCCTGGCCTGACCACTCTGTGGAGGCGTGGAATGCTTGCAGAAATCGTCTTTCCCACAGCATCTTTCCACCACATGGCGTTTCCCCTGGTCTGCCCGATTTCAACTTGCTGACACTTGTTTCTAGGCACTTCTCTTCTGCATCACACGATGATAATAAAGGTGGGCGCTAGGGACAGTGAGGAGGGCGTGAGGTCGCGGCCGGGGTCGCTGCTTTCCCGCTCAGGGCACTGCCCTCCTCCCTCCTTAGTGGTGGTCCTTGGACATTTCCTTTTGGACTCTGGTGCCCTTGTGATCTTCCACTCTCCTTTCGTGTCTAATCCAGTTTGAGAATAATTGGAGTCAGTCCTCATGCCCAGAGTCAAGGATGAATAATAAGAGCCAAAATCGTTTCCCTGTCTGGATCCTTTGCTTTCAATATGGAAGCCTGAAGCTAAATGCATAAATTAAGCAGTAGAATCTCTTCAAAAAGGGGAGAGAAAGAAGCCACAGGACTTTTGCTGCTAGGATGCCGCACCCAAAGCCCCGGGAACACAGACGCAAATGCCTTCAGGAGCCAGATGGATGGATGGATGGGAGGAGTGCTACAAGTCAGGCAGGTCCTGGGGAAACCCAGAGAGCCCTGGCTGGTTTAAAGCTGCAGATGCCCTCTGTCTCCTGTTTACTGTCACACAGGAATCTCAACCCCCTGGTTCTTCCATGGAAAATGGAAGTCCCAACTTTTATGGTAAAATTTGTTAAAATATAAGACATTGTCTGGGCCAAACAAAACATAATATTGCATCATAAAGCAGGTGTGCAGGTGTGTACTGGTAGTCTCAGTTCTCAGGAGGCTGAGGCAGGAGGATCACTTGAGCACAGGAGATAGAGGCCAGCCTGGGCAACATAGCAAGACTCCATCTCAAAAAAATAATAATAAATCTAAAACATAATTATATATCAAATCATCCAGCTGCTAGTGGCAAACACAAAAAAGTCTTTAAGTTCATTAAGTGTCACATTTTATTTATTTATTTATTTACGGTACTGGGGATTGAACCCAGGGGCATTCTACCTCCTAGCTCCACCCCCACCCCTATTTTTTATTCTTTATTTTGAAACAGGGTCTCACTAAGTTGCGGAGGGCCTCACGAAGTAGCTGAGGCTGGCGGCGAACCTGCGATCCTCCTGTCTCCGCCTCCCAAGTACTGGGATTACAAGTGTGTGCCACCACGCCCAGCTAAGTGTCACATTTTAAACTTAACTTTTTCTTAATTTTGATTTTTGACCCTGCCAGAACTGCCATCCACATAGCTATTCTAAAGTTCACATGAAGAGCCGCTTTGCACGCATCCATACTGTCAACTGTGGTGAACGATGATTAGCCATGATCTACTTCAGTTGATAATGGTTCACAATTGAGAGGCGAGGTCCAGCTGACGCTCCTCATCAGGGAGGGGGCAGTGAAATGCCATAGGTTAAGAAGTGCCCGTCATTCCCTTTCCGGGCTTAACCACATCTTCTTTTTCTTGGGTTGTTAAAACAGATCATTGTCCTTGGAAGAAATTAAAGATCCAAAGAGTCTCTGGTAAAATGTAGATATTTACAATTACCCAGCCTAAGCTGATAGGAAAGAAAACGGAATCCCTTAAAGCAGTGCTCTGCAAATACACAGATTCCGAGGACTAATTTTTCCATCAGTTCTTGGGGTACAGGGGAGGGAAGCCCATGGTCAAGTAAGACGTGCCTTGATGGCAGACATGTGATAGCCTTTCATAGGCTCACGTCATCTTCAGGAAAGGGGGCCCAGTCTCTCATGGTGACATACACCTATAATCCCAGCTACTCAGGGGGATCGGGCTCAGGCCAAAGGATCACAAGTTTGAGGTCAGCCTCAGCAACTTAGTGACACCTGTCTCAAAATAAAAAAAATAAAAAACACTGGGAAGTAGCTCAGTGATTGAGCACCCCTGGGCTCAATCCCCAGTACCACCAAAAAAAAAAAAAAAAAAAAAAAAAAAAAAAAAAAAAAAAAAAAAAAAAAAAAAACAGAGAAAGAAGAAGGGAGGGAGGGGAAGGGAAGGAAGAAAAAAAGAAAGGAGATTCAGCAAACGGCACTTCTCAAACTCATGGGATGATACAACAGTGAATTCTGTAGGACGCTCCTCCGTAGCTCACACCAGGGGCGTGCAACTGTAGGTACTGTCCAAGATCCACCTTTTGGGAACTTGTGCTCCTCCTGGGATCAACCAGTAGGTTTCATCTGTGGTGGCACGTTTCATGTCCTTCATGCTAAGCACAATGGACTAACTTACTGTTTTAAAGCTTAAGCAACCAGAAGTTTGGTTGCTGTATCTTTAAATTTGCTATAACTGCGTTTGCCACTCCAATGTGGCCCGCTGGTCGGGGAGCCCACCTCGGGGTAAGGCTGCCCTCGGTGACCTAATAAAGAAGTCTACTTTCCTATGTGGAAATTCTCTTGGCGCTCTAGCTGATTTCCCTCAAACCTTTTTTTTTTTAGAATTATTTATCAAAACAAAAATACTTCTGGAACTTGGGATATTCCTCTAGCTGAAGAAAAGAACAGTGTCGATGCAGTATTGAGTGTGTCCGTGCATCTCTGTGTGTGGCCCAGATGGATGCCCTAGGTTTACCACCGGATTATCCATAAAAATGCTGGCAGTCGCTATCCCAGACTAAAAAATGCAAGTCTGTCACCACCTGGTCATGACAATGCTTTGTGGTGGTTCACTTAGCTCAAAATGTGTTTTTTCCATTATTTTTAAATTACTTTGCCCTAAAAAGATTTGAACCATAGTACAATAAAAATTGCTTCTCAGTTCCAGGCTTTTATATTAGCTATTATCTGTCTCTGCAAGGGCATCGCATAAATTATTAAGCCGGTAAAAATTCTACCTGCCCTGCAAAGACTGCAATTTCAGGAACTCACTTTCCAGAGATAAAGCAAGGATTTTTCATTGTTTCCTTTTGCCCCATCTCCAGGGGACTGGGAAGCCAGGCTTTCCTAAGCATAAAAACAGGCAGCAGACGTGATTTCCATCTGATTAAACGGAGGCTACCTTGAATTCATAGAGGCTTTTAAAAAGTAAATTCACAGAGGCTTTTAAAAAGTAAATTCATAGTTTCTATTTACAAAATTCCATGCAGTAAGCGAGCACAGGCAACAATAAAACAGTGAAGGTTTCCTGCATTATTTATTAAATACTATCTTCAGTACTAGCGGAGTCCAACAACCAAAACCAGAAAACGTAAGTTTACGTTCCAATCCATGTGTGGGAAAATTGGAATTTCTGCTGGTGCGGTATGTGGACAAAGGGCCTTTCCCTGGTTTACTGTAGGTTCCTCTGAACCAAGCCAGATTCCATGGCAACAGAGCACAGGGTCCCCATGGAAACAAAAAAAAATCCACTGCTGGTGGCAGGGAGGGCATCGTGGGTAGGTATACTTAGGGACAGACCATCTGACTGCTGTCAGTTCAGGGCCGCTGGCTGGCCTAACAGGATTGTCTCACATTTATTTCTACTCAAAAGGGTCTGCTTAACAGAGTCTACAAACTATGTTTTCTGGAAATATTTGACAAGATCACAACTTTATTATTAAACGAGCCTGTGAGAATCAAACAAACCCATAGTAGAAGGCTCTGGCTGCCTTCTCTCTTCCTCAGCCCGCACCTCGCTCTCTAAATCCACTAGGGCAGCCCAGCCCTCCCCTAAACAGCCCTCCACTGAAGACTGAATCCTCATGGCCTCAAACAGGTGTCTTATCCAGTATTCCAGAAACTGTCGGTCTAAAAAATATGGGTCCAAAGCTTTTTAGCAGGAAAAAACCAAAATGACATGAAACCTGGATAAAGAATGAAATGTGTCCTTACGTCATCGCTCGGGAAGAGCAGGAAGTACCTCAGTGCCACTTGTCCCAAAGCCGTGCCCAACTGGCCAATTCCCCAGGTCTGCCCATCCCACTCCTAACCCCACCCTCCTGTGGCTGCCAGGGAGGCGAAGGTAGCTGCTGACACTCCTTCTCCACCCCTGTACAAACTCTGGACAAGGCCAGGTGTGGTGGCATGCACTCCTGGAATCCCAATGTTTGGGAGGATGAGACAGGAGGATTACAGGTTTGAGGCCAGCCTCAGCAATTTAGCCAGAGCCTCCGAAACTTAAGGAGAACCTGTTTCAAAATAAATAAAATAGAAATAAAAAGGACTCCAGGTGTACCTCAGAGGGAGAACGCCCCTGGATTCAATCCCCAGTACCATACCCCCACCCCGCCAAAAAAAAAAAAAAAAAACTGAAAAATATGATCTTGAGTGATTTTGATGAATTTTCCTTGGGGACAGTAATAGGAACAGCAAATATGACTTCTCAGTTAATTGGCAGGGTGAAGTATAATAAGATCCTCTAGCCAGGAGCCACAATTGATATCTCCATGCTTCAAGAAGTCCACAGCTCCATAGAAACCAGCCGTTACAGGGCTGGCAGATGGGGGGCACGCAGGCCACCCTTTGCCACGCTGGGTTACTCTGTCACTCTGTTCTTCCTCCCTTAGCCCAGACATGGCCTTGGACAGCCACTTCCAAGAGATGTCATTCCCTTTCCCCAAAGACAGCTCTTTTGTTAATTCTAGTCTAATTTACTTCCATATTCCAATACAAAAAAAAAGAAATAGGAAAAGATGGATGGGTTACATGGCAAATAGCCTAATGTGGGTCCCCAAAGTCCCACCTGTGTGACTCTGATTCCTGGAAGGAAAGGATCCTGAGGGGACAAGCTCCAGATGTTTGTAGGCGTTCACCCCAGCGCCTGAGCGCAAACCCATCGCTTTCCGAAGCATGACATTCAGACAAGAGCGGAGCTCATCTGCGGAGCTACTTTTCATATAAACACCAACCACAGTTCCAGCTCCGTATTTGCGGACAGCCAGTTCAGTTTTACATCAAGTTGGCCAAGTTAGTAATCAGCTGTGAATATTTATTCACTTCCCTGCTAATCAATTGTCACACTCCTCACTGCCACGAACAGGAAATCATATACAGTTCAGTGTGTGGGAGTGAAGTCTTGTTATTTACGGTTCTGGAGTTCTCTTAACGAGTGCCAAAGACAGGCAGGGCACTTCCATGGGAACTGATCTTTCACCACCAGAGACCGCCTGCAGGGTGATAGAGTCAGTGACCCGGTCCCCAAACCTCTTCCCTCGGTCTTCCTCACAAGCCATGTAGCCTGGATGCCCCGTTAGAGCTTGAACTCTGACTTGGCGTTTGACCTCCAGCTAAGAAAAAGAGGGTAACGGACTTAAGTTCACCCCAAGGGAAACAACTGTCAGAACGACCCTGTGCGTCTCAGCAACAGCCAGCAGGGCATCTGAGGCAAAGAGAATGGCGCTGCACTGGAGAAGGACCCTGGCCTCCCCTTTGTCCATTCATGACTGCTCCAGGAGGCCCGGCTCACAATGATCTGCTCTGTCTTCCGTCAGCCAAGATGAAGCCAAGGACATCCGGGTGAGACTGTCTCTGGATTCACCGATCCTTCCTGCAGGGGGGAGTCGCCAGGCTCCCAAGCCTCTGCTTTTCCAAGTCCCATGCCACCAGATCTACGGGCAATCCCCAACTTGCTCAAAGTCAGGTCCCAAAGATGTGTTTGGAAATCAGTCATGGGTACCTCTGAACACGTTTTCCTGGAGTTATAATGTTGTACATAATGGCTAGATCCCCGGGACAGCCTCGAAAACTCATTTATTCCAAAACATTCCAGAATTAACTGCAGTCCCTTGGGGATCAGGTCTCTGGACTCCTTTCTGAGGGTCTGCACATCTGCATTTCAGTGTGACCAAGGGCTCCCCTCGCTGCCACGGGCTCAGGGGTTATTCCTTTCTCCACAGCATCAAGGTGGGGGTGGGGGAGGACTAGAGGCTGCTGTGGTTCCCAGTCTCCCCTGGGCCTGCCAACAGCTGAAGCCTGGGGAAAGGAGGCCCGTGGACCTTTGAGGTGAAGAGAGAAGGACACCTGTGACATTGCAGAGGGCAAGAGGCTTGGAAGGACCTGGCCCTGGTGCATTTGTTAATCAAGTCCAGGTCTCAAACTGTCTCCTTTACCAGCCCCCAAAACAGCCTATTTCTCTTTCCTGTTCTGCTGTCACCTGTTGTTTTTAATCAGACTTTCTGTGGCTTCCTGGAGGACAAATAGTCTCCCTTTGTCTCTCATCCTGCTCCTTTCCTTTCAGCCAAAATTAAAATGGCTAATAAACATGAATTTTTAAAGAAGAACAGCATTGTCAGGCACAGTGGTACACGCCTGTAATCCCAGTACTTAGGAGGCTGAGATAGAAGGGTTGCAGGTTGGAGCAACTTAGGGAGCCTCAGCAACTTAGGGAGATCCTGTTTCAAAATAAAAAGGACTAGGGATGTACCTCTGAGGTGGAGTGCCCTGGAATCCTCAATACAAAAAAATACAATCCTCAATACAAAAAAAAAAAGAGGAACAGCATCACTAATAATTAAAGAAATGCAAAATAAAGCAAGGTACCATTTGTTCACCCAACAGGCTGAAATAATAGTAATACCTAGAGTTGGTGGGGACGGAAATGAGCATGTAAATTAATACAACCTTTTGGACAACAATTTAGGAATTTGTATCGAGATGCATAAACATGTGATTATGATTAGGACTATTCTTGTCTCCCAATGTCTATCACCCCTTCCCAAGAAATATATTATACAGATGCTCTTGCAGCTTGGTTAGGCATGTGACTAAGTTCTGACCAGGGGGATATAAGAGGGCAAGGAATGTGGTCATGCCTAGGAACCTTCCTTAGGAAACAGCTGGAATTGCTATTTGCCTCTCTCTCTTGCCTCTTCCTTCTGCTGCTTGGGACCTAGATTCAAATGTGAAGATCAATAATGGTATATGAAGATAAAGACCACACCCTAGAGATGGTGGAGCAGGAAAGTAGAAATTGCCTGGGACCCTGACTGGTTTGCCCACCTCTGGGCACCTCATACCCAAATCCAATCCTCCATCGCTCAACATGTATACCCTTTCCTCTGGTATGGGTAATGGTTTTAATGTCCCCTCTCCAAAGGGGGATCATGTGTTGAAGGCTTGGTGCCCAGGATGGCATTATGGGAGACAGTGTGGACTTTTAAGAGGTGGAGTCTAGTGGGAGGTCAGTGGTTTTGTGTCCTTAGAAGGGATTGAGAGAGTTTTCCTGGGACCCTGGAGGGGTTGTTACAAAGCCTGAGCCTGGCCCACTCTGCATCTCTGGCTTCCTGTCTGGTGATATGATTACTCGTGTGTTCCTCCGCCTCCTCCTTCTCCTCCTCATCATCATCATCATGTGATGCAGCCTAGAGAGCCCTCACCAGAGCTAAGACAATGCCAGTGCCATGCCCTTGAACTTCCAGAACTACCTTTCTTTATAAAATTACTGTCCCGGGTATTTCATTATAGTAACATAAAGCAGACTAATATACCCTTTGTCCTGACTTGTGTGTGTGCAAAGATATAGATAGATAGATAGATAGATAGAGAGAGAGAGAGAAGAAAGAGAGAGAGAAAGAGAGAGAGAGAGAGAGAGAGAGAGAGAGAAAGAGAAAGAAGAGGACCTTAGGAGATGGAAAAATCTCCCAATCTCTTGGACAGGCAGAATAAATATCATCAAAATGGCCATTCTACCAAAAGTGATCTATAGATTCGATGCAATCCCTATTAAAATAACAATGTCATTCTTTACAGAACTAGAAAAATCAGTCCTAAAATTCATATGGAAAAACAAAAGAACCAGAATAGTCAAAGCAATTCAGCAATAAGAACGATGCAAGAGGCATCATGATATCTCTCTTCAAACTATACTACAGAGTTGTAGTAATAAAAATAGCACAGTATTGGCACACAAACAGACCCGTAGACCAATGGAACAGAATAGAAAGTTCACAAACAAATCCACACACTTATGGCCAATTGATTTCTGACGAAGGTGCCGAAAACATACACTGGAGAAAAGATAGACTTTTCAACAAATGGTGCTGGGAAAACTGGTTATCCATTTGTAAAAAAAAAAAAAAAATGGAGTTAAACCCCAGCCTCTCACCCGGCACAAGAGTCAACTCAAGATGGATCCAAGACCTGAAAATTAGACAAGAGGCTTTGCAATTATTAGAAGATGGCATAGGACCATCTCTCCAACATATAGGACTGGTAGAAACTGCCTCAATAAGACCCCCCAAAGTACCAGAAATGAAAATGAGACTTAATAAGTGGATGGCATTAAATTAAGCTTCTGTGCAGCAAAGGAAACCAGCAAGAATCTTATGAGAGAGCCAACAGAATGGGAAAAGATCTTTGCAAGCTCTTCCTCTGATAGAGGACTAATATCTATAATACACACATAACTTTAAAATTTTAACACTAAAAAAATAATAACCCAGCCAAGCGTGGTGGCACACATCTATAATCCAAGTACTTGGGAGGCAAAGACAGGAGGATCCCAGGTTCAAGGACAGCCTCAGCAATATATCAAGACTCTCAGCAACCTAGCAAGACCCTGCTTCAAAACAAAAAATAAAAAGGGCTAGAGATGTAGCTCTGAGGTAGAATGCCCCTGGGTTCAATCTCTAGTACCACATACACACAAAAAATAGTAGTAATAATAATAATAATAATAACCCAATCAAAAAATGAGCAAGTGAATTAAACAGACACTTCACAAAAGAAGAAATACAAATGGCCAATAAATATATGAAAAAATGTTCAACATCATTAACAATCAGAGAGATACAAATCAAAACTACACTGAGATTTCACCTAACCCCAAGTAGAATGACAATCATCAAAAATACAAACAATAAATGCTGGTGAGGATGTGGGGAAGTAAGAACCGTCATACACTGTTTATGGGATTGCAAATTAGTAGAGCTGCTATGGAGACCAGTATGGAGGTTCCTTAAAAGACTGGGAATAAGCCGGGCATGGTGGCGCACGCTTGTAATCCCAGTACTTTGGGAGGCGGAGACCGGAGGATCTGGGTTCGCGGCCAGCCTCAGCACGCACATGCGCTCTCGCGCTCTCTCTCTCTCTCTCTCTCTCTCTCTCTCTCTACCTAGTGAGGCCCTCCGCAACTTCGTGAGACCCGGTTTCAAAATAAAGTATACAAAAAAATAGGGCCTGGGGTGTGGCGCAGAGGTAGAACGCCCCTGCGTTCAATCCCCCGTACCGCAAAAAAAAAAAAAAAAAAGACTGGGAATCAGCTACCATATGACCCAGCCATACCACCCTTTAGGAAGATTGGGGATCTTCCTAAAGGAATTGAAGTCAGATAACTATAGGGATACATGCGTTTCCATGTTTACAGCAGCACAATTCATGATAGCCAAACTATGGAACCAGCCTAGGTGTCTGTCAACAGATGAATGGATTGTGAAATTATGGTATATACACACAATGGAATTTTACTCAACGATAAAAAAGAACACAACCATATCATTTGCAGGAAAATGGATGGAACTAGAGATTATTATGCTGAGATTAGCCAGTCACTGAAAATGAAGGGCCATATGTTTTCCTCATATGTGCGAGCTAAGGAGAAAACGGAATACAAAAGGGACTCCAAAGAGGAGAAACCCCAGTGGAGTGATGGACTAGGGGAGGGATGTGGGAGGGGGAAGGAGACTCGATGAAGGAAACACTTCAATTGACACCATGTACATATACGAAATTATCAATGCCAATCTCAGATGGAGTACAGGGAAGGAGAGGGAGTGAGACGGAGCTAACCAAGTGCTGTGTGCCTGTACGTCTTTATCACTCTGAACTTCATTATGATGTTGGATTATAATGCACCAGAAAAAATTACAAACATACTCTATAGCACATTGTGAATTGTAAACCTCTATAAGCTGAATTTTGCTTGAAAAATCAACTAGGATTTTGGATGTATGACAATAGTAAAACAATATTGATGATTAAATCCAAAGTGAACCCTTGGACAGGCTTTCCGTGCTGTGCACACAGTGTGCACATATGCAACACACACACACACACACACACACACACACACACACACACAAGCTGAACATGCAACACATGTGAAATGGCCATTCCCACTACTGGGTGGTCTGACCTGTTTGCCACAACTTTCTTCCATTATTGTTTGAGGCAAACATTTAAAAAATATTTTTGACATAAAAAATAATTCTACATTTAAACTTGATTGCATTTCAAATTTTAGATAGCTGTATTTAAAATGTATTACATGCATTACAAATCTAGATTTAGGAAAAACATGGGCCTTTTCACTTCAAGAACACTCTTCTATTCAGAGAAAAGCAAAAGACAATATATTTTATATGGATAGAAAGGACTCTATCAGATTATCTCTAATCATAGTAATGATACACACCAAAATTAATTAATTATGATATACATTTTAAGTTTGGGCAAGTCAGCTTGATATTCATGATAAAGGATTGCCGTAGCCAGGTGTGGTAGTACATGCCTGTCATCCCAGTACTTGGAGATCTGAGACAGGAGGATCACATGTTCGAGGCCAGCCTCGGCAATTTAGAAAGACCCTCAGCAACTTATTAAAATCCTGTTTCAAAAATAAAACATCAAAATAAAGAGCTGGGGGTGTCGCTCATGGGTAGAATGCCCCTGGGTTCAATCCCCAGTACCAATTTGGGAGGCCTAAACAGGTGGATCACAAGTTTGAGTCCAGCCCCAGCAATGTAGCGAACCCGTCTTAAAATATAAAACAGACTGAGTAATATTGCTCAGTGGTAGAGTGCCCCTGGGTTCAATCCCCTGTACCACACAAAAAAATCAATCAATCAATCAATCAAAGAAAATAAAAAGAGCTGTATGCTCAGTGATAAAACACTTGCCTCTCCTGCTCAAGGACCTGGGTTCAATCCCCAGCCCTACAAAAAACAAACAAGCAAAAAAAGTAATTGCTGTGAATTACTTTTAATTTCATGAAAATCTTACAGTTTAAGATTTATACAACTTCAGAACTACAGTAGAATAATTCCAGAGTATCTTTAACTGAAATCCAAATACCACAAATACTATTAAAACCAAAGCAAGAACCTTCACTTCCGGTTAGTGTTAGTGTACATGCAAGTCTTTCATGGTTTTCAAAGCACTTTCATATATCTTATTTGCTCCCAATAGCAACCCTATATGATAAATAGGGATGAAAACACATCTCACAGGTAAGAAGTAAGGTTCATAGAAATCAAATCTACTGAGCGAGGATATTGTGGCTCAAAAAGTAGCTTTGGGGTTTGAATCTATATTTAATTCGTTAGCTTTCTTCATTCTATGTTGAAAATCTGGACACTTTTTTATTGTCATTGAACACCAGAAAGAAAAGGTGATAAATCTAATAGTTGTCCTTTGAAAACTACATGTGGCTATGTGCACCACGGTTAGGATGCTTGTGTGTGCATTTATGGTCAGATGATGAATATGTGGAAAAATAACAATATCTAGAGGTTTCTCAACCACAAACTTTTAAGCAAGCATGCTTCTTGCTTCTCTATCTCCTTACCATAACTGTAGTTCCTATATATGCATTAGGATTGATGTATGTAATAAAAAGTATTGGCTAACTCTAAGCCATCTCACGAAAAACCACAGAAAACAATATACACAACATGAACATTTATCATAAAACTGATGTGTATTAATGAAAATGTATTAGAATGTGTTTTAGTAGACATTTATTTAGGTTTTAATCAATCACACTTTTATATGAGATCAGTTTTGTGACACTAAAAAACATGTATCTATCTAGCTACACACAAACATATATATGTGAACACACACTTATACACAAACACATGCACATACACACATACATTAAAACCATTTCATTTCCCTGAGCATTTCTTCATTAATATGTAAACTTTTCAAAAATAATTGAACACATTTAAATTCTATCTTAACAAAGATCAGGCAAGAATGCTAGTCCAAGGATGAACAAATTTAGGGTTCAATTAAATTTGTGAGCAGAGTAAAACCTCCTCAAGGAATCACAGGTTTCTTCATGTCCTAGTAATAAGTTCTTTATGATTTTTTTTTATGGTGCTTGGGGGGGTCAAACCCAGGGCCTCGTGCTTGGTGGGAAAGTGTTCTACCACTCAGCCATATCCCCAGCCCTCCTCATGAAAATTTTCCAATCCTTTCTTTTTTCCAACCAGACCCTTAGAAAAGGCTTCTACCATGCTATTCCCCAGTCTGTGTTGGTTCTTGCGGCCTAGTGACATGTGTCTACCTGCTGGACAGGGACCTGCTGCTCCAAGTCGGCTCTGTGGACGAGCAGCTGCTCACTGCACAGCTAGAAATACAGAATGTGGGCCCCGCCCAGACCTCCAGAACCAGTCTGCATTTTTTTTTTTTGGTACTAGGGTTTGAACCCAAAGCTTGAACCCAGAGGCATTCTACCTCTGAGCTACACTCCCAGCCCTATTTTTTTTTTTTTTTTTTTTGCGGTTCTAGGGATTGAACCCAGGGGCATTCTACCTCTGAGCTCTACCCCCAGCCCTATTTTTTCATCCTTTATTTTTAATTTTGAAACAGGGTCTCACTAAGTCCCAGAGGCCAGCTACAAACCTGTGATCCTCCTGTCTCGGTCTCCCAAGTACTGGGATTACAAGTGTGCACCACCATGCCCGGCCAGAGTCTGCATTTTAACAGCTTCCCTGACTTTCTGCCCACATATTCTAGTCAGATGCATAGCCAGTCTCTTTGCTGTGCCCCATACACAAGAGAACTAGGGGTTTCTCCAATAACCCCCATAGCTGACAGAAGGGAGCGCCGTATCAGTGGCCACCAGCTGCCTCAGTTGTACATGAACACGCAATAAGAGCCACAGCCTGAGAACTTCCATGTCAGACAACAGCAAGCACTAACCTCGGGCGGCTCCGGCCCTGAATGCATAAATTAAGAAATTCCTTACTGTCATAAACAGTGTGTATATGTGAGATTATACCAACATCATTCTCAGTGCTACATGTGGGGGGGAGGCGGGGGGGAAGCGGGGGGGAGGGACACCAAGAGCTGTGTGCATGTATGTTAACACCAAACTGATTCTCATTGTGATGTGAGACTACAATGCACCAATAAAAACATTAAAAAAAAAAGAAATTCCAGGACCCTTCTGAGCAATTGTTCTTATCTCCAGAGCCCTGGAGGTACTGAGAAGGAAGGAGCACCTGCCAAAGCTCCCTTGCTGGATTTCTGAAAGGTGATTTTTGTATCAGGAACCCCCATCCTGAAGACCCACCAAGTATACTCATGAGGTCTGAGAGCCATCTCCCAGTCGATGAGACATAATCACCACATGTTCGTGATGTGTTTACTTAATTTCTCTGAAGTTCCTTATTTTCAGGAGCCTTTTAAAAATCCAATTTCAAAAGAAAAAAATGCTCACTGAATTTAGTTACTTTAAAAAGACAGAATTGGAGCTGGGTGTGATGGTGCATGCCTGTAATTCCAGTACTGAGTCAGGAGGCTGAGTCAGGAGGATCACAGGTTAAAAAGGGCTGGGGGTGTAGCTCAGAGGTAGAATGTTCCCAGGTTCAATCCCTAGTACCAAAAAAAAAGATAAATTTGAACATGGAGAACATAGAATAGGGAAATAAATTTCCTGACTGGTTTTCAGTCAAAAAATTATATAATAACATTTTTTTTAAAAATCTGTAAAGTTTTGTAACCATAATAGAGCGAAGAAATTCTTGACAAAATATGATACGGCCAGGAGTTAGATAATCCGAGGTCCATAAATGATTCTGTCACTTTCTTTTATTTAGGTGAAGAATCTCATTTTTCCACTCAGAATATGTCCCAGCACCATCCCCCACTACCCACCACCAAATGATCAGACTATTAATGTCTCAAAGCCTCAGTTTCCTCACCTAGAAAATGGGTAGAATTAGAGCTGCCTCCCAGTGATGCTTTAGGGATTTAGTAAGATAATGTGCATATCTTGTACATAGAAAACACTCAATAAAGTTAACTATGACTTTGTTATTGTCGTAAGTACATTTAAACAGCACTCAGGAAAGCCTCTTTGAGGGCAGGAAGTGTATCTGGCTCTGACATCTACGTAGTCTCTAGAGCCAGCCCATTGACTTTTACATCATAGGCACCCAATCAAGGCAGGTTATATTTGATTGAAATGAATCCACTGTCAAATCAGATCTTTCTTACGAAAAAGAGAAGGAAATGGCTTGTTATAAGGAACAATGGATTCTTTTAGTAGAAAAGTAGAGTGCAAACCTGCATTGTCCCCAAGCAGGAGCTACACAAAGCTGCAGGGTCCCAGCAGCCTCCCTGGCCACTACCCACTGTCCTAGCAGTTCTGAGACGGGCGCTGTTGCAGGGACCCCTTCACCAAGGCGAGCCCGCCTGGGTGCTCCTGAGGCTGCTCCTTCCACAGTCACAGCTGACGCCGAACTGGCAGCCAACTCCTCAGAAATGTCTCTAAGGACCAGCGAGGACGATTCTGTAGCATACATGTCCTAGAAATTTCCTGGTAAAGAGCTAGTTTTGTGAAGTGTTCTAGTCTGTGAGGGTGAGGAGGGGAGAGGAGAGGGTGGGAACCAAAAGCAGGCATAGCTAAGGGCATGGGGGTCGGAGGGCTGCCCAGGCCCCCACAGGAGGGGTGGGAGGAGGGCGGGGCAGCTGACAACCCCAGGCCAAGTCCCCAGGATGCCCCATAGTGTGACCTACTGTGGAGGGAACTGTGGGGAGGAGGGATGGGAGGACGGAACCTGCCACTCCAGCTACATAAGAGAAACTCCCTTCAAAACACATGTAAGTGTATGAAAGCATCCTTTTTTTGCCTTCCAGATAAACTCACTACCAAAAAAAAACCAAACTAAACCAGGACTGATTCCTGTTTCCGTCCTTTTGATAATTGGAACCAGAACCAGTGACTGTGCTATCTAGCAGCAAAACCTGGTTGACGAAGAGATCATGAAAGCAGAACCGAGAGTCCCGGGTTCTCTCTTCTCCATCCACAGGTGCCTTGCTAAAGCCGGCTGTCCAGAGCACGGAATAGTTCCTTTGAGGCATCCCCAAGAACAAGGAAGTAAGAGAAGTGGTCATCTCTGGGGTTCAACAATGAAATCAAGACATCACAGTGGAGAAATGCAAATGACCCTGAAGAAGACCAAATAGCTCCCAGGCCAGTGAAAGGAGGCAGTAAGCTGATTAAATATATTAACATATCTAAAGGAAAATGTTGCAGTCTCCAGGGGCTGCTGGCCAGCTAAGAAGGCCTAGGAAAAGGAGAAGTCTAGAGGCAAATGCTAAAGGCATCCATCCAAGCAGACTGGGGGACACCTTGTAACCTGTCTAGTGGAAAGGAAAGGTTTATTTTTAACCAATAAAATTCCAGGCATGACAGTGCTAGTGGACTTGCCTAACTTTCAAGAAGGGCTGCTCTATTAAATGGAAGAACACAGGTGTGGGGCTATGGAAGGCCAGGTCCAGGAAACACGACATTCTCTCTAACCGACCTTGCATGGATCCATACTCCCGACACCAGTTTGTCAGTACAATCTAGCTGCCACATTCAGGCCTTCTAGGAGAGGTGGGATGGCCAGAGAGACCTGAGCCCCTCTCCAAGCTCTGGGTAAAGTAACGAGATAACATCTTGGCTTTATGTGTAAGTCCTATGGTCTGGGTTAATAGAAATGTATCCTGGGAGACAGGCAGACTCTCCGTGTCTTGACATTTGTGCTTGTAAGACTGAATCCTGGTAAAGGCACCAAAATAATAGCACCCAAGACCTCTGGAAAACAGCCTGCCTGCCAGCCAGGCCTCCCCACCCCCTGCACTACGAGCTCAGCGCTGCTTCCTTTTTAAAGTTTCCCATCAGCCTGGGCCACTGAGATCAGTTAGTGATATTCTCTGAGATGTTTGATTATAAACATGTAATTTTTCTTTCTTAGCATCATTATTAATCAAAGACATGCAAATTAAGAAAAAATTAGGGAAAGGAAACAGGCACAGAGTACTTGAAGCTAAAGGCATTCTCCTTTACTGCTGGTGTGTATGCAAAATAGAAACACTCCAAAAGTCCTAGAAATATGTATATCTTTGACCCAGCGTATCGACTTCCAGGAATTTGGCCTTACTTAATTAAGGATAGGAACAATTATTTAACCACAATGATTTTCTGGAGTAGTTTATAATAGATATAACTTGGAAATTATATAAATATAATTGTTGAGATAAGTTAAATTATATAAATACAATTGTTGAGATAAGTTAAATATCTATAATGCAATAATATACCCACATTTGCGATATGTTAAAAAAGTATACTTACTGACCCAAAAAGCAATGTATTTTTTTATTTTCCACATTTTGTTTAATTACATATTCTATTTTTTCCATGAACATTTATTATCTTATATGGCCCTGGTTCTGAATCAAAGTTGAGGAGCTGCCCCTGTCTGCAAGAAGGATAGACTCTAACAGTGGGAGAGAAACTGAGATATGTATTGATCCAGGTCTTTCTATCTGAGACAACGAAGGAGCTTCAGAGAGGCACAAAGGACTCATCTGAGGCCCCCAGCTGAGCAGCCACAGGTGCTATCAGCTCAGATCTATCCAGACATTCCTGCTGCCTCCAAACCACAGCAGAACCTTCTCTCCATGAGGTTCAGCATCAGCACCTCAACCCAGAAAGAAGAGTGCCCCTCTAGCCTGTGTTGAACCAAAGTACTTGAATAAAATAGTCCACAGTGATCTTTTATGTGACCTCTGCACAAAAGAACCTTCAACTGCAAACTGCACCCCATATGGTATTCTAAAATGTTCTAAAGTGTGTCATAAAATACCAAACTTCTAGCCAGGCATGGTGGCTCACGCTTGTAATCCTAGTACTTGGGAGGCTGAGACAGGAGGATCGCAGGTTCATGGCCAGCCTCAGCTACTTAGTGAGACCCTCTGCAACTGAGTGAGACCCTGTTTCAAAATAAAGAATAAAAAATAGGGCTGGGGGTGTAGCTTGGAGGTAGAATGCCCCTAGGTTCAATCCCCAGTACTGAAAAAAAGAATTTAAAAAAAAATACCAAACTTCTCTCAAGACATCCCATAATGCATTGGTGAGACTGGGAGTGGAGAAAAGAGGGAAAATGACAATAAAAATGAAGTTCTAGCCGGGCGTGGTGGCATACGTGTGTAATCCCAGTACTTGGGAGGCTGAGACAGGAGGATCACAGGTTCGTGGACAGCCTCAGCAGCTTGTGAGGCCTCCATAACTTAGTGAGACCCTGTTTCAAAATAAAGAATAAAATAGGACTGGGGGTGTAGTTCGGAGGCAGAATGTTCCTGGGTTCCATCTCCAGTACCATAATAAATAAATAAATAAATAAATAAATAAATAAATAAATAAATAAAATAAAAATGAAGTTCTACTTTGTGACCCAGACTTGTTGTCCTTTCTGAATGTGAAAACTCCCTTCCATTTAATAAGCCTCATCATCCTACGCACCACAAAAGAACCTGCCCGTCTGGCAGAAGTTATCCTGGTCAGCAGCAAGAAAGTCTGTTTCCAACGAAACCTTTATTGAAGGGCTGCATTTATCGTGGCGACATCTGGCCTTGAATCATCTTTCTACAGCAGCTGTTTTCTTCTCAGGCAACTTTCATTTGGAGATTTTTGATAGGACAGGAGCACAAAGTTAATGCTTGCCTTATTACACAAGTCGAGAGTGAAAGGGAACGTCCTAAGTTGCCCCATCTCCCCGGGCCTCCATCCCCACCGCCATTAACAGAAGCAAACCAGCACCGAGACAAAGGAGAGCACCTCAGAGGGGTGAAGGTCTTACTTACGGACACACATTTCCCTGCTTTCATAAAATCCAGGACAACACTGGGATTTGCGCCTGTACATAGTTTTCTCCCCATGTCGGTAGGCTGTCCGGTAACTGATTCTATACAAAGGGAAAAGCACGTTATTAGTTATATAATAATAGTAGTAGTAATAATAATAATAATAGAAGTAATTTCTATTTTAATAAAAAGAGCTATTAACCATAATAAAGGTATATTAAGCAAAATGCTTTAAAATAATTAAGAAGAGGCCAGGCATGGTGGCACAAAGCTATAATCCAAGTACTTGAGAGGCTGAGACAGGAGGATCGCAGGTTTGAGGACAGCCTCAGCAAGGTAATGAGACTCTCAGAGTCCTAGCAAGATCCTGTTTCCAAATGAAAAAATAAAATAGGGTTGGGGGTGCATTTCAGAGGTAGAATGTCCCTGGGTTCAATCCCCAGCACCACAAAATAATAATAATAATAATGATAATGATAATAATAATAATAATAATAACAACATGGAATACATCTTAACCAATATTATGCTAAATATTAGAAATTTGCTGTGAAGAATATATTAAGAGTCCCTGATTTATGTCAACCTACACTCTATTTCAAAGGATCAGAAGTTTCATGATTTCCCTACTTCATTTATTTTGAAATAACCTCAAAAGTATGGATCAATTTCATATATAGGACCTATCTAAGCATCATTCACTTACATATATGTTAAAGAGATCATTTCTTTAAAAATCTCTGTACAGTCTCATTACACTTTAAAATAGACACCTACACGATGCATTTCTATTTAACTAAAGCACCATTCATTCAGTGACTCACGTGTGTAACACGTCTATCAAGCACTTCCTACATTCCAGGCACTGTGGCAACAGTAGTGAGCAAAACAATGTAAAATCCATACTCCTGAGAAACCAACATTTTTTTTTTTTTTTTTTTTTTTTTGCGGACCAGGGATTGAACCCAGTGGCGTTCTACCTCCATGCTACACCTCAGCCCTATTTTTTATACTTTATTTTGAAACCAGCTCTCACGAAGTTGTGGAAGCCTCACTAAGTAGAGAAAGAGAGAGAGAGACAGGGAGAGAGAGAGAGAGAGAGCTGAGGCTGGCCGCGAACCCGGATCCTCCGGTCTCCGCCTCCCAAAGTACTGGGATTACAAGCGTGCACCACCACGCCCGGCACAGAAACCAACATTTTACTGGGACGACAGATGTGGTAGACTTTGCTTAATAAAGACACATATTAAACAAATAATTAGGTCATAAAATAGCTAGTAATGATTAAAGACTGAAGAGTAAAGCCTGAGTCAGGGAATAGACTGGGACAGGAAAGGAGTGCTGGTTTGGAGAGAGTGGTCAAGGACAACTTGTAAAGAAGTGACATGGGACATGGTATCACTTAGAGCAGTTCAAACCAGCAAGTGCCACACTCAGCTACTATAAATATTCTACTAACGAAATGAGAATAGCAGGGCTCCCTTCCTTATAAACCCCAATAATAACATCTAATAATATTTTGGTTTTCTTCCTACACTCATATTTATAGAATAAAATATATATCTCATTTTACTTAAGGGCCAAATCTAAGTGCAAATTGTGGCAGCAGTTCGATTAGAAGCAAATTCCAAGGCACGTTCTTCTCCCTACCTGGTGATGTCTGTATTTAAGAGTGTCTCCCCAGTCATGCAGAAGCTGCATGAGTTCCTGCTAGGCAGTGGTGGAGAACAGCAGGCATTTCCTCTGTGCTTAGACTGGAAGCTCCCACAGGGTATGGGCTACTTCTCTGCTTTCCTGTACCCCCTGTGATCTGCCCTGGGGCCACAGCACACCCTCTATACCTATTCCCTGAATGCATGGGTGCACTTTCTCCAGTCATTGATAGCTCTGATTCTATCAGACTCCATTCCCAGGTAGCCAAACTCATAAACGTATCAGCTTCTGTTACCTGTGCCGGGTGCATTTAAACCAGTTTAGGATGTCAGTGCAGCTGGTGTAGTAAACCTGATCAAAGGGATGTGGGTATGACTCTTGCACAGTCACAGAGTAACTGTAAAAAAAGGAAAATTAGGAATCAGCATTTCTCCTTTATACATTAATGATATAATCCACACTAAAAAAAATACTGCAGGCTAAATTATCTTCATTTGCAACCTCATATTGACTTTGAACAAAAAACCTCCACATTTTCATAGGTTTTTATTTGAACTAGAAACCCCCAAAGACTGACATTAACAATATAAATGGCAAGGGCTCATGTTGTAAATTTCAGAGGAAATCCTCTTTCACCATTTACTGTAAACCCTAATATTCCCCAATTTTAAAATGTCACTATATTTTTCTGTATTTAATTCGCTCCCCTCAACCTGGGGCTCCAGGGAAAACAAAAACCTGTCACCAAAGGTTTCATTCTACATCTGATGCAAACAATAAGTTAATCAGCAAAGAAACAATTGAAGTATTCATAACAGAGTACATTTTGCTGCTGGTCTAAAAAATCAGAAAGAACATTTTTCTCTGGTGGGAATTTGGAATAATTGGGTTTTATGTTCCTGTCCTACTGTTACTTCTCAAACAATGGAAGGATATATACAACATCTAAATAAAAACTACAAAAAAAGTCTTTAGACTCAGTTCTAAACATATGTCTGAAACAATTCGCCTGAAATAATCGTACCAACAGCTTGCTGTTACTTAAACATTTCGTTTTCCAATATATTTTCACTAACAGCTCCTTGTTAGAGAAAAACATACAGTCTTGTCAGCCCAAGAATGTAGGTGGAAAACATTCATGAAATATAAAGAACATTCAGTGCTTAGTTCTATATTTCTTAATTTTAAATAGTCTATGACATGCTCAAGAGCTTAGGACCTGCCTGCAAGAAAATCCAGAGAATTTTCTTTTGGAGACAATTTACTCTATTTGCTTTAAGTCTCTTAAAGATTTCCACTAAAATCTCCACACTAAGGAAATGGGTCATAATCACTGACTCGCAACAAATCAATAACCCAACTTCATTAACGGGAGCTCTCAACTAGAGAAGGTATGGAGGGAATGAGGTGGAAAGTTTAGCATGAAGAATTCAGGGTAGACATAGGGCGGACTTGAAAAGCTCTGTGGCGCGGGCCTCACAAGGGGTTTTCTTTCTGCAGGTGGTTTCTCGTAGTTATTTTATAGTCCGGCTTCAATAGGAGATGCATGAGATAATCGTACTATTCACATTTTTGTGTATTTAATTCTTTGGGGTATTGCAATTCAATGTCTGCGTATACTGAGGGATCATCCATAAATGTTAAGCAGAAGAAAGAGTCCCTATTAAGAAGATCACTGCAGTAGAAGAAGAAAAGGTTCTAATCTGACCTGACACTGAGAAACTGGGTGACCTCCATCACATCCCTGGGTCTTGAAAATCTCATCTTAAAGTCAGGGGGTCAGAGATGGTGTTGAAGATCCTTTCGCTTTGGCATCCTGTTCTGACATAGATTTTAGATGACTCTTTCTTTCTTTCTTTCTACCCCAGTAGAGGATGTTTTTCACTACCTGTACAAAGGTTTACCTGGGAGTAGAGTGCACACCTGCCTGTCCACAGTACTGTAACTCCTTCTGAGTAAAGCAAGAGGCCTCTGCTAAAATATTAATGCTCGTGGGATGGCTTATCACATTAAGCTATTGATATTTTCTTCTGGTCCCTAGCAGCGTCCTGAGGCTCACGTTGGTGTGATTCTAAGGCTTGCATGTCATTATTTTTTCCTTCCTCGCCAACTTTATAAATAACTGAATCTGGCGACCACTGCATTATATTTTTGTTCCATTTCTAGTGGTGAGGAAGGAAAGTGATCGTCCTCTGTGTGTGGACCTGCTGTATGGGTACAGTCCTATGTCTCCAACGAGTAAAAGAGCCACTTCCCATGTGCTGTAGGAGTGAAAAAGAGACCACTCTAATTTAATGCCAAGTGGGTGGAAATTTGTATTCTCCCAGGCTGTTCTGTACAAATTTAGTTGAAATAAATTGGTTTGCTGGAATTAGATCTGATATGGGGTTCCCAGAAAACTTCAAAGGCTGTGTTATAATGTTCCGGTCCATATGCTTTGGAGAGCAAAGGTGATCATTAACAAATGCATGGTGGGCAATTGTATCTGAGATGGGTGGGGGAATTGATTCCATAACCAGACATGAACATGTTGTCACTAATTTCTGGCAACGTGGAGGACAACACAGAGGATTCCTTAAACAAGAGGAAACGTTGAACTACATGAATTTCCTCTTCTTACCATTTGTAGCTCACCAGTAGCTTACATTTTACAGGATGCCTCTCTAGTTTAGGAGTTTTCATAACTCTATAAAAGAGCTATAAAAGTATTTAGGATTCCAATTTAATAAACACTTATTGGGCAACTTCTGTGCAGTCCCTGCCCTCAGGGAGCTCTCAGTCTGAGAGAGGTCAACACAGAAATGTTAAATATAACATGATATAGCTTTCATGGAGACATATATATTTCATGGAGAAATATAGTTTAGGAAAACCAGGAATGTAAAACTTACTGTGCTTTAAGCACTTTCCCTCAATTTTGACTCTTCTTATTAAAACTATTTTCACAATAAAACCCAATTCAGAAGTGACTGAATATAAATTATATATTGATCAGAAACCGAGGGGCTTCTACTCAAGTTTGTGGGAAAAGGGTGCTAAGCCTTGTCAACCCAAATTTCTTTTCTGTTGTTTTTATACATTCATTTTCTTGTCTGTATTCTCTCTCTCTCTTTCTCTATCTCTCTCTCTCTCCCTCCCTCCCTCCTTCCCTCCTTCTCTCCCTCTATTCTTAAAGGTATTATGAATCACACAGCAAAATTTGGAAAACAAATTTTTAAGAGAAGGAAAATTCTAGAACTTTTGTATAACCACCAATAGTGTTTTGCTGCACTCCACAGTCTCTGGGGCTTTGCAGTTTTTAGTTGAAGGATTTTTAAAAATTGTTCATATTATAATCATGCCACACCTAGACTTTTGAAATTCAGCTATATCATAAGCATTTTTCCATGTTAGTAAATAATCCTCAGATTATAACTGCCCAATCATTCCATAAGTGACTGCACCTCATTTTCCCAGTATCCACCTGAGGTTAGACAATCAGGTTGTCACTTTCCCAGGGCCCGCTCGCTGGAAGCCACATGTTTGCATCGTGAAGGGAAACGTGTCTGCACTGGTGCTGCCTCCCCTGCCCTCCATCATTGCGGCTGTGGCCAGTGCCTGGCTGCTGTTAGGACTTGATTAGCCACTCTGCGAGCAGTCCAGACCCACATCACTCTACAGTTGCTCCACAAGCCACAGAGTGGGCGCCACCTTCCCCGTGGTCCTGTCCACTCCGGTTGGTTTTCATCACAAATGAGCAACACTGAGCTGGCAGTGGTGGCGAGTCAGTCTAGAGTCAGCACTAACACCAGGATCAAGGACACCGTCCTGCCCTCAACCCCTCCCCAGTGTCACCATGAAGCACTTAGAGCCTCGGAAGCAGACGGCCAGTGGCAAACTGTGGTCTAAAAGGAATCTGATCCCAATGTACTATTTTCAGCATTGGGATGCAAAACCCCTTATCTCCTGCTTGTTTGTTTAATCTTCTCAAACACACGGAAAACATATCATCATCGTGATTTTAACCTATTAAGTATTTTCCGGGGAGAAACCCCAGCAAGATTTAATTTAAGGTCAAAGAACAGGCGTTGAAGGAAAGCCATCATCCCTTGGACACATTCCAAAGTGCTTAATTACATTTTATCTGCCTAAATTATCTTGTTACCTTAATCAGATATGGTAATAATCATCACCTTATTTCAGGACTGCCGATTCAATTACTGACACTTCTGTATGAATAATTGAGGGTTTGGGCACAGGGTGGTTTCTCTCCTTTTGTACCTTCTTGAGATGAATCCCCAGGACATGGGAAAGCTCAAGCTCTCAGAATAGAGAAAGGGAATGAGAGCGAAACGAGGATTCAAAGATTTATCCATTTTTCAAAAAGGACATTGTGCAGAATTCCTTTAATCACAAACACCCCTGTGCATTTTTAATGATTTAACTTTCTTTCATTTCATCTTATGTACAATTTCTTGGGATCACAGCTGCTGCCTTAAAATGAGGCACAACTTTATTTGAAAATGAATATTCAGATGTCAGTGGGGGGTGCAGCCAGAGGGCACTGACAGAAGTATTTTTGTTTGGTGCTCCTCAAACTTGAATGTGCAGACAGATCCCCAGGGGATCTTGTGACAATGCAGATTCTCACTGAGTAGGGTCAGGAAGGACCAGAGAGTGCGTCTCTCACAGGCTTGAGACCCAGGTCCAGGCTCCAAGTGATTCCATGGCTCTGAACCATGGGGTACAGGTGATATTTAGTATAAGGAGAACCTATAGCAAGCCCTACTGTTATGGTCAGATATAGAATGTCCCCTAAAGAGCTCAGGGCTGATATAGTTAAGTCATGAGGGTTGTAATCTCATCTGTAGATAAATCCATTGTAATGGATTTACTGGGTGGTAACCTAGGCAAGTGGAGTGTGGCTGGAGAAGGTGGGTCCCTGGGGGTGTGGCCTTAGGGATTGTGCTTGTGTCTTTGAATCCTCTTGTGTGCCTCTCCCTCTTGCTTCCATGATGTGAGAGCATAGTTTTGCACGCGCTTTCTCTCTCAGCTTCCCAATGCCATGCCCTGAGCTTCAGACCTTGGCCTCACATGGACTGAACCCAAAATCTCCAGAAAACTGTGAGCAAATGAATCTTCCTTCCTCTAAGTTGTGTGGTCAATTGTTTTATCGATTAGAACAGCAAGAATGTTGACCTAGACACATATGCAAGCCTACTACCAAGAATTAGGTTCTTGGAGCTAATCTTCCTCTTCCCATTTCAATTCAAGCCCATTTCAGTTCTTGGAAATATAGAACCTATCGCCTGCACCTTTATCTGATCATTTTAATTTATCTTGCTATACCTTTCCCATTCTTATGCAAAAAAAATTACACTTTCTTTTACCTTTTCTCCAGGAAACAGCCTTAAGACAGAAAAGTTACCAATAAGAAGGCTGCAGCTAGCAATCGTTCTTTCTAGCAGCACACAAAAAAGAATCATTTCCTTATTTGTGCCCACTCAATTTCCCTCCCCTTAGTATTCAGGGATTACTCTAATCACTTATGCATCTGTCGGATCATATGAGGTTTAGAGACCACTGTGCCTCTTGTCTGTCTCTCTCACTCTCCACTCCTCCCCAGGGATGTCCATCTTTGGTCAGTTCATTCACTATCAGGAGGTGGGTTCACTCATTCAACAGTTATCTATTGAGCACATGCCACATGCAAGGCAGTGTTCCAGAGAGTGGGAATCATCCCTGGGGAAAAAAAACAATGCAGTATGTGTTGACAGCTTTGGCCAAATGTTGAGCAAAGAATCAGGACCGAGTCTATACTCACAAGTGGATACTGGGTTATTTGAAGCCTTGGGTTTTCTTCGCTTCAGAGAGCTGATCAGTTCCAATCTTATCAAACTGGCTACACCCACATCTATAGTTCCAAGCACTTCGAGGCCCATGTTTCAAGCTGATTTTATGAACACAGCATGGCAAAACCACGCTAACTCTCTTTCCTCTCGAACCAACTGTACTTCTTTTATTTTTCCACAGTGCAATGCCACCTCTGTTCTTTCTCACAGAAGGTACTAAGGCCCAGCAGATCTCCTCGCATCCTTCAGTCAATATATCATCAGGATCTGTTGATTCTTAATTCAGAGCATCTCACAATTTTTTTTTTGCCATCCCGAAGCTGTCACCCTCTAGGATATGTAACCACCAACAGACTGTCCCTTTTCTAAATTTAATATGCACTCATTCATGTGTTCATAGACTCCTTTCTACTATTTTAACAAATATTTATTATACACTTATCTTAGTGAAGTGTCTGAGGGTAGATGCTGTAAAGATTATAAAGATAATCGATAGGGGGTTCTTCGCTACAAATTTCACATAATATAGTTAATACCACGAGTATATACTTTTTAAATTTATACACTGATTTTCTCTATAGCTTAAAGTTTCATAGTGGCATATAACGTCATTAATTGATCAGGTAATTATGTTTTTGCTGCCCTGATTGAAATACTGCCAATGAGATGTGGACAAACCTTCGGTGAAAAAAATAACACTATGAGGCAGGAACCAACGTGTCCCTAGAATAATACGTCTACTGTGCACCGTACGACAGAGTGACAGCGGTTACCAGAATGTATACTCTGGTTTTCTAATCATGGTACCCAGGGTGGTGCAAAAAGGAGACCAGGAGTCTGATGGAATTGTTCTTACGGCTATTAAAAGTACTTAATACCTTCTATTTGTCTGGAATTCTTGCGTTTACACTGTTATTTTTGGATATAGATAATTTCTTAGGAACACAAGTAGCCCAGCCGAGCAGAGCAGACTTGATTTGTACTGTGGTATCACGGGACAGGTTTGTGTTACTTTTGTCTTCCAAAAGGGACTCTAAGATCCCCAAGAATGACTCACTGTTTTGCACTTCTTCTGTATTTCCTACTGCAAATTGCCCAGATCTGGACACTACACCATTTGCCTTCACATAACATATCCAATTCTACCCCCTCCCCAGCACTGTCCTTGCCTCTGGTCTTGTTGGGGACAGTCCTCCATGGTCCGCAAGTGTCTGGTTTTAAGCTCCCTTCAATTCCTAGAACCCCTCTCAACTACTGCTACCCACTCATCTTCTTCAGTTCTTCAGAACACATCAGGGACACCCCCTCAACAAAGCCTTGCCCATTCCTCCAAAAATTAGGTCCCTCTTTTCAGGCGACCTATAGCACAATTTTTTTTTTTTATCCCAGGCAACACTTTAGTCTATTATTCCCTGCCCCACCCTCCCTATTGCTCACTAATTGTTCCCAAACGTAGATCCAACTCTCCAGAATTCCTGCAAACAAATCCAGAACAGAGACAAGACCTCGGGGACTTCATTCTAATTGAGCTATTAATGTTTTCCCTGAATCTTACAATTGCACCTGTGTTAGAATCAGATAGATCACTTTTTTTCATATAATATATATTCTAGAAGACCAAAACGAGTAATGCCATTCAAATTCTTAGATAAACTTAATGATTTTTACAGAAAAGAAAATTTCACAATCTATTCTCGAATCCTAATTTTATACATCAGACTGATGGCGATACTATATAAAAGAATGTATGGGCAATTACGCCTCGGGCTGCTTTCAGAGTGATTACCTTTCCCAGTGGCTGCACACGTTAGGGTCTTCAAGATTCAGAGCCGATGCTGCCCCAATCCAGCAGTATAATAATAGGCAGATAAAGTCCAGGCAGGAGCTCAAAGAAATAACCATTTTTTTTCTCCCTGAATAATAACCTGCAAGAAAAAAAAATAGAGGTGCATTAAAATCACCCAAACAGAATTCTTTTCAGTGTAGCCATCGCTCAGTACCAGTTGTCACTAGGGCTGAAACATGCATAACAAACCATGCATTTAAGGAGCCGGGGTGCCAGATTTCATGGTCCAGGAGAGAGAGGTGTTTCGTATGTTATGCAGAGTGCCTACCATTTTGTAAATTACTGAAATGTGCAAATCGTCATTAATTGCCACCACAACAAAAGCCCTTCTCATCCATGCCAGCCAACATTAAAAGAATCCACCAGACGACTCAGGGCAACACAGGCTTCCAGATTCTCACACCAGGCAGATTTCCTTCTGGAAGAAGGGGGGCCCGCAGAGGAATCTGGCCTCATTTGTCCTAGAGCGTAAATGATGAACAGAAGCTCCTTTGACTCGAGACAGAGGGGCACCTCAGGCTCAAGCTCACATTCAGTCAGTGACTCATTCAACGTGCACTGAATGCCTACCCCATCCTAGGCACCGTGAAAAGCTAGATATGAAATACATGACTAGTCCCCCTCCCTGCCCTTTAAGATGTTTATAGTTTTTTAATCATGCACAGATTTCTTAAATGCAATGTGCTTCAGTCTCTCCATCTTCTGAATAGAAACTATCTCACAGTGGTTTCTAAAAAAAAAAAAAAGAGATGTAAAACTGTTTAGAGGTCAGTGTTGGAGAAAAATTAAACTAAGTACCATAATGGGAAAACAGAAAGCAACATATTAGGGAGCCTGGAAAACAGGCAGGCTAGCAAAAGAGACAGAAAAGAAGAGGGAGAATGATCCAGGCAGAGAGGTCTGGAAACAAGGCAGGGCCCAGTGTATTTAGGGAGCTCAAATTAATTCCTGGGAAGAGAAGGGATGGCTGGAGAAAGAGACTGGGGGCATATGGCAGTAGGTTCTGTAAGCCACTGTAAAGAAAGGAAGGGGGCTTCATCCAGGATAACAGGGAGCTAGTAAGAGGTCTGCAGGGGAGACTGTTAGAGGGAGGCCAGGTCAGACCACCATAGGTGAACTAAGAAGCACCATGCGCCCACAGAGAATAGAGTGGTTCCAGGAGTTTTAGGAGGCAGAAGCGATTGGACTCAGCTACTGAGCGCGGAAGTATGGGAGACGAAAGACTTCTGGCTTAGCCCCTGGGGTACATGGTCTGCCATTCGCTGAGATGGTAAGCACAAAAACCCTTCGAAGCTTCAAGCGCAGTTTTAGATGTATCGAGTTTGAGGTTCCCATGAGATGCTCAAGTGAAGACACCACCAGGCATTTATGGAACACCTCCTACGTGCCAGGCACTGTGACAACCTGGGGGTGGGACGGTTGTAATGGTGTGCACCTGGGATCACGCACAGGTCTTCTCCACCTCTTGGGACTTAACATTTAGTAAGAAGGAAAAGCCGAATTGTCACACCGTGTCATCAAATCATTGTAAAAATGGACAGGAAATTAGAAATAGCTGATCTGTTTACTAATTCCAAAGAAAATAAACATTATCCTGCCTGTTGTGAAACTCCTAACAATAAGCCAGATTATCAGAGCAAAGTGATTATTTTCTGGGTGAGAGCTGGCATTTTGAAAAGTTATACTAATTTTCCATACCATGAAGTTACCAGTTCTTACCATTTGAGGGGCAAATGTCTTGAATGATAACTCTATGGTTTTAAAAGATAAGATCAGCCAGGCATGGTGGTGCACACCTGTGATCCCAGTATTTGGGAGGCTGAGACAGGAGGATCGTAGATTCAAGGCCAGCCTCAGCAATTTAGTGAGACCCTGCTTCAAAATAAAAAATAAAAGCCGGGTGTGGTTGTGCATGCCTATAATCCCAGTACTTGGAAGGCTGAGATAGTAGAATTGCAGATTTGAAGCCAGCCTTAGCAACTTAGTGAGACTGTCAGCAACTTAGTGAGACCCTGCTTCAAAATAAAAAATAGGTCCGAGGGTGTAGTTCAGAGGCAGCATGCCCCTGGGTTCAATTCCCATCACCACAAAAATAAGTAAAATAAATAAATAAATAAATGAATAAATAAAAAGTGAAAAGATAATCTTAAACAAATAATAAACAATAGTAACAGCAAAAACTAACTTTAGGATATAGTTGATTCTTCAACTTTAGGAGAACAAATCAAATGAGGAAATATTAAATTCTTCTAGATCAAGACCGTGTAGACAAGTATTTTAAGTAAATTATGACACATTTTCTATCTCTGACTCCACAAAGGCTACAGCATAAGAAAATGATTTGGAATAAGGGATAAAAATCACGAATTTGAAGGATAACTTAAAATAGTGTAAGACCTTAAGAGAGGTTGTGAAATCTTTAAGGATATTTCAATAGATATTAAATAACTCCAATATATATGGCATAATTAATTAGCCAAAATATGACTTATAGATTCATTAAAATTATTGATGTTTCTCACAGTTTCACTTTATGCAGTTGTGAAATCTGAAGCTTAACATTATAATTCCATTTAATAACATTATTATCCCATTTAAAGGGAATGAATTAAAATGATGCTAATAATAATAAACAATAACAGCTAACATTTCCTGACAGGTTACTGTGTGCCAGACGTAGTACTGAGTGCTTTGTTGAACTACTTAGTGAAGCCTCAGAGAGACTTGCCCAAGACCCAGGGGCTTTTATTGTCCTCATTATACAGCTGAAGACATGTAATGTGTGGCTAGAGATCCCCTCTTCCATCAGAAAAAGAAAACCTTTAATATAGTTGGTTGTAACAAACAGAGCAAGTATCTGTCTCATAGCTCTTCTTTGTCAGGATAAGTGTTCTGTCTCAGTGAAGTGTGAAATATGTATATTAACTTTCATTCTTTCCTCAAAGACAAAATGAAGGCTGATAGACAGTCATCTGCCATCTACTCATGAGAAATTACCCCAAATTGGGAAGTTTATTTCCTGAGTCACCATCTCAGATCAAACCATCCATTTACCAATTAGAAATGTTTAGTCTATAAAGTTAGGAATGGCTGCAAGCAAATCAGACTGCCAAAAAAAAAAAGTAAAGGACTGTGTGTTCTCTTTAAATGTACAACTTGTGACACTAATCTTCCAGGTCCTCTTCTTGCTTTGCACCTGATGCGCTACCCTGTAAAGGGCGGTGGCAGGGGAAAAGCAAAACTTGGTCACCTCTGCATGGCTTTTAATTCAGCATGCAGAAATGTCAAACTGCATTGCAAACCTGCAGGTGGCATTTGTGGAAGGGAAAATATCGGTACATTTAAAAATGTGTATTGTGTAAATATCTATAATATTATATATAATTACTTTATATATTATAAAGTATTTATAAAGTATATATAAAAAGTATATATATACTTTTATATATATAAAAGTATATACATATAAAGTATATATATTATAAAGTATATATAAAATATTATATATAATTACTTTATATATAATTATATAATTACATATCATATATACTATTATATAACATGTATTACATATACTATATTATATAATTGTCATGTATATGTGTGTGTGTATATATATATATATATATATTGTGTGTGTGTGTGTGTGTGTGTGTGTGCGTGCGTGCGTGTGTGTGTATACTTGGTCGCTACATTCCAAAGCATTTTACTAATTAATATTAGAAAATTAACTGAGTTCTAGAATAAGCTATCCTAGAGAATAAACATCCAAAGCAAAAAGAATGACTAGCTCAAGATGCAGGGACCATGCAAACTCACACAAACTGGTTAAAACTGAGGAAATAATGCAAACATGATATACAGTGGAGAGGGACGACATCTCACAAATATGCTAATAAACTATAACTAACTACAGAAATACCACGCTTCACTATATTCAGAAATGTGGATGGTCTTTTTGTTTCCGTCTTGTTTGATGAAGGCACTGAAATATAATCCAAATAAGGAGCTGATGGGGCGTTACATACACGCTTCCCATCGATTACTTGTTTCCCTCTACAGGTTTTAAGGAGTATGGGTACCCTTTTTTTCCTTATGCCTATTCTGAAGGAGAAGTTCGGTTCACTTTTCCTTCATTTCTCTCTCCAATGTTGTATCATCTTATCTTACACTATAATTTTCCACTTTAGAGTGCAAATAAAAACAAAATACATTTTTCTAAATAATAGCATTATTTCAATTGAAAAAAAGCCACACGGTGGTGATTTATTTCATTAAAAACTGATATTTTGAATATATTCAAAAATCTAAATTGGATGTTAGGCAACCCTCACCCACCTAAGCTTCATCTTCCAATAATTTTCCTTATGATTCTATTCAACAAAATTTTTAATGTAAAAAAAAAACTAAGTCATTTGCATGAACCCCCTAGTGCCAAACTTGATTGCATCCCAGATCATTCACTTAATTATTATGGAAAAATCAAAACAGAAAATCAGCACAACTGATTAGCATTGCTAAAGTGCTCCTATTAGAGAGAGGAAGCGCAGCCTGCAGTTAACTCTTCCAGCCTTGTGGGCTCCACTTGGAAGGTAGGCTTTGCTTATGCTACTGCAAAAGCCTCCATAAATAATCAGGTTGAATAAAATCCTTAGGATGGATGAGTCTGAATTCTAATAATAGACAGTAGTTTCTTTATCAGTGTGTTAAGAAGAAATAAATAATGGGGCGTTGACTTACTAATTTATTTTTGCAACAACAGAGGGATAAATGATTCTAGACAATTCTTTTTGGCTCTAAAATCTATTGCCTTTCCAGAAGCATTAAGTGCACACAAAGAAATAACTCGAGTGCCTCATCCAGTTTTTTCTCAAGCTTATTACCCATCCCTAATATCTTCTCACAGTCCTATAAACAGAAACTAATTTCTTGATTAAGAAAAGCCACTTTCCACAATCAATTTTCCCCCCCTGGGTACGGAGAGCCCCCTATTTCACTTGGCCACTCTATCACATTACCCATAAAGCATGTACTACTTGCTTCTCCTCAAACTACCCAGAAAGGCTGCCCCAATGGGGCAGAAGGCAATGTGCCGTGTGCCCCCTGGAGCTTGAGCCTGTGAACGGTCTCAAGAGTCCAGCTTCAGTACATTAAGATGTGGAAAGCGTATGGCTTATTGGATGCCCTCAGATGAGGACATCCCCTGTGGAAAGGCAACTTGGATGACAAATGAAACCCTTAAAGCATGGCCATGATTTCTATCTTCACCATCCAAGGTGTGGTAGTCAGCTTTATGTCCATCAACCTAAGAAAGGGAAGTTTTACATGGTCTCACAGTGTTGGAGGTCTCCATCCATGACCAACTGACCCTGTTGCCTTGGGTCTGAAGCAGCACAGTACCTCATGGCAGGGGTGCATGGTGGAGGAGGCCTGCTGGCCTCATGGGGCAGGAGTGAAAGAGAGAAGAGAAAGTATGAAGTGCTACTTTCCCCTCAAGGACACGCCCAGTGACCTACAAGCTCCCCTAGGACTCACCTCTCACAGTTCCACCACCTCTTCATAGTGCCACAGTGGGGAACAAGCCTTTAACACATGGGCCTCTGAGGAACATTTAAGATCTCAACTATAGCACAAGGCAAGTTATTCAGCATATTTCACTATCCAAGCATGACTGTCCATTACAAGCAGTACATGTGTGAGCATATTTCATTTAAGGGGCCTCATAACATCTTGATAAAATCCCACAACAAAAATATTCTTCCAACGAAGCCTCTAAGGATATAAGTAAAATGAGTGCAGCCACCATTATTAATAAAGGAAAAAAATACTGCCAAATCCTATTTTATAAACTTATAGGTTTTATAAATAAGACCTCTCAGAGCCCTACACATTAGCATGAAGTCAGTGTTTAAGAGTGGTTCTAGCTTTTCTTGGGCAAATTCACATCAAGCAAAAACTGGGCAGGCACTGATGATGCCACGCACTGAGCGACTCCAAGGGAACTCAGCACCCTACACAGAAAATGGCCACACACTGGCCATTTCAATACAGCACGACGCACACCATAATTAAGACCATAATGGACCGCTATGGGAGCACAGGGGACGTAGCCTCATCTACTCAGCCAGCCAACCCCACAGTCATGGGGTTATGTAAATAATGTTAAGGGATAGTTTGGGGAAGACCCTAGTGACCCATTTGTCGTAAACTTTAGGGAGGACTCTGCAATCTCCCTGTGAATCCATCACTCACAACAAATGGGGAAAAACAAACAATACTCATTAAAGATCTCAATGCGAGAAACTATGGGGACTATTGTGATTTATAATGCAGGGGCTCTGCCGTTAATAGTTCTTTTTTTTTTAATTGGTGCATTGTAATCATACATCATGATGAAGTTCAGAGAGATAAATTCTTTGTACAGTCTAGATATTAGTCTTCTATCAGAGGAGTAGCTGGCAAAGATCTTCTTCCATTCTTTAGGCTTTCTTTAGATTCTTGATGGTTTCCTTTGCTGCACAGAAGCTTTTTAATTTAATGCAATCCCACTTATTAATCCTCATTTTAATTTCTTGTGCCTTGGGGGTCTTATTGAGGAAGTGACTTCCAGTGCCAATATGTTGGAGCGTTGGTCCTATGCCATCTTCTAGTAATTGCAAAATCTCTGGTGCCCTTAATAGTTCAAAATCTACTGGAGAGAATAAACAAACTATGACAATTTACCAAATGAGTCAATTTAGAAATGACTTGCCAGGCCTTTAAAAGAAACAGAAATCAATATGAGCTGTTAAGTTTCATGAAAGAGGTCAAACTTGAACCAAAGCTTCAAAAAGAGAAAAAAAAAAAACCCTAGAAATTCCTGAATGACATCTCACACATGTAATCTCACTAGCTCCATGGAAAAAGATCTATGATTTCGATATAGGGAAGATGACAATCAAATGTCTCACTTGGAAGTCAGACAATTGGGACAGAGCAGAGATCTGAACAAACCCGGCTGGTGGCTACAATGCTGAAACCTGTCCATAGCATCACACCTGGACAAAAGGAAGTCTTTGGGTAAATGGAAATATAGGAAGGATGACAAGGCAAGGGGGAAGATGTGAGCCAAAGTCGGGGGTAGAGAGCAACAGGTTTCCTTAGGGGTCTCAAGAAGCCATGCTGAAAAGGTAGGTCATGATCAGTGACAAAGGGTCTTCAGCACCAGGGTAAATAGTTCAGATTCATTTATTCTGACTACGGTGGAATTCACTTGAAGTCTTTAAGCAGGGCTATTATTTCTTCAGAGAGAAGTTTTGGGGAAACTCACAGAGAATATATGCAAAACCTGACCAAGGGACCAAACCCTTTGTAGGTGAAGACAGGACAGAGGTTACTGTACTCACGCTTGGGTGGAACAACCTTTCTAGGAATAGGAAGTGTGTGAAAAATCCATTACAGAAAGAATTAGCACGACAGAGACAAACAGTAGGATTGATATCAGGGAGAGCTATTTGGGATTTGAATTATTCTATTTTCTAGGTTCCGTCTATTGTTTGCCTGTTATTAGGCAAAAAAAAATACATCTTTTTTTTAATTAGGAAAAGAAACTTCAAACACTATTTTTCATTCTGGAATCTGGTAAATAAACTCATGTTTATTTTCCCAAACTTCTCAAGATTTAAAAAAACCTCAATGACCTTGGCAGCCCTTCTTCTCAACCTGAAGAGTCCTAATTTTCTTGGCCTAAACACCAAACACAGAGAAATCCTTCTCATCCCTCTTATAAAGTTTACTTTCTGTTCTTCAGCAATGCTCTAGCAACTATAACTATATACTATTGCAGTAGCCAGCCTCCAAGATGTCCCCCAGTGGTCCCTCCTCCAACACTGAATAGAGTAGACTTGTGTAACCAATCAGATATTGCAGAAATGACAGCGCATAACTTCCAAACCTAGGTCACAAAGGCACTGCAGCTTCATCTTGCTTTTTGGGTCTCCCATCTGTGGGAAGCCAATTGCCATGTCATTAAGACACTCAAGTAGCCCCAGGGAGAGACTGACATAGTGAGGAACTGCGGTCTCCTGTCAAAAGCCACATGAGTGGTCCATCCTGGAACCTTCAGCCCCTGTCCATCCTGGAGACAACTGTGGCCCTGACTACTCCAGTTGACAACTCATGAGACCATGAGCCGGAACCACCAGCTAAGCTACTCCAGGTCCCTGGTCCACAGAAACAAATGTTTGTTGTCTTAAGCCACTAAATTTTGAGGTAATATTATGTGGTGATAGAAAACCAGTATTTAAGTATTTCTACCCAAAATTACTTTGCTTTATTTCCAAGGTATCTCCTAATAACGCCTACCATTTTATTGGCATGTCCAGTAGCAGTAGAGCCCAGAAGAAACCACCTGCCATGATTCTGAAATCTTTTCCCTACATTCTAACTCCTGGCAAGAGCCCATCACCTTCTAATTACAGTTTGTTATTTTGTGCCTAGAGGCATGACCTCACCAATGCCTGTGTTTTGAGGCGCATCTGCTGTTTTTTTCACACAAAACCCTGTCCCAGATTATCCTGCCATTTATCTTTAACCACGTAGCATGTGTCTACCGAGAAGAACTGGCCTGCTTTAGAATAACTTGGAGAATTCATTATGTACTCCATGCTACAGGTTATTTATAAAACATTAAAGAATGGATCCCGCCGGGTGTGGTGGCGCACGCTTGTAATCTCAGTACTTTGGGAGGCGGAGACCGGAGGATCTGGGTTTGCGGCCAGCCTCAGCTCTCTCGTTCTCTCTCTCCCTGTCTCTGTCTCTGTCTCTCTCTCTCTCTCTCTCTCTCTCTCTCCTTAGTGAGGCCTCTGCAACATTGTGAGACCCGGTTTCAAAATAAAGTATAAAAAAAAAAATAGGGCCGGGGGCATAGCGTGGAGGTAGAACGCCCCTGGGTTCAATCCCCGGTACTGCAAAAAAAAAAAAAAAAAAAAAAAAAGAATGGATCCCAAGTCTTCTTCGAGTTACTTTTTCATCTACAGATAAATGTTCCTTTTATCTTCCTGCATTTGAACTAGTTTTCTGTGATTATCCCTGATTAGACAGTATATAAAAATTTAAATAGTAGGATACTTTAACACCACACTTTTGGCAATGGACAGATTATCAAGACAAAAAAAAATCAGCAAAAAAATGCACAGTTTTATTGTTCCCTAAACCATATGGACCTAACACACATCTATAGAACATTCCACCCAACAGCTTGAAGCATATACATTCTTCTCAACAGCATATGTAACATGCTCCAGGATAGATCATATGGTAGGCCACAAATAAGTCTCAAAAAACTCTTAATAATTAAAATCAGGGACGGGAGATATATATAGTTCAGTGGTAGAGTGCTTGCCTAGCATACATAGGATCCTAGGTTCAATTCTCAGTACACACACACACACACACACACACACACACACACTTGAAATTGCATAGAGTACCTTTTCTGACCACAGTGCATTAAAACTAGAAATGAAAATCGAAAACAAAAACCCTTTGGAACCTATGGAAATACACTGAAATTAACTTACTCTTAAACAACCAATGGATCAAGAAGGAAATTAAGAATAAAATGAAAAAGAATTTCTTGAAACAAATGAAAACAGAAACACAGCATACCAAAATCTATGAAAGACAACAAAAGCAGTAATAAGAAGGAAATTTATAGCAATCAATGCCAACATCAAAAAAGTAAAAAGATCTAAAATAAACTGTCATTGTATCTTAAGTAATCAGAAAAATAAGAACAAATCAAACCCCAAATTAGAAGGAAGAAAATAATAAAGATTAGAACAGAAATAAATGAAATAGAGAAAAAATAAAAAAGATGAACAAAACGAAAAGCCAGTTCTTCAAAAAGATAAACAAAATTTATGCACCCTTAGCCATACTAGGAAAAAATAAATAAAATCAAAGATGACAAAAAAGTTATTACAACTGATACCACAGAAATACAAATGATCACTATAGATTATTATAATCAACTATATGAACAAATTCCTAGACACATGCACCTTACCAAGATTGAACCATGAAGAAATAGAAAACCTAAACAGACTAATAATGTCTAATGAGATTGGATGAGTAATAAAAAGTCTCCATCAAAGAAAAGTCCAGTATCTGATGACTTCATTGCTGAATTCTACCAAACATTTTAAAAATAACTAATACCAATTCTTAAATTATTTTAAAGAAATGAAAAGGAGGAAATTCTTCCAAACTCATTCTATAGGGCCAGCATTACCGTAATACCAAAAACTAATGAGAACACAACAAAGAAAGAAAGCTACATGTCAATATCCCTTGATGGACACAGATGCAAAAATCCTCAACAAAACAGTAGCAAACCAAATCCAACAGCACATTAAAAAGAGTATTCACAGCCGGGCGTGGTGGCATACGCTTGTAATCCCAGTACTTGGAAGGCTGAGACAGGAGGATCCAGGTTCGCGGCCAGCCTCAGCTACTTAGTGAGGCCCTCCACAACTTAGTGAGACCCTGTTTCAAAATTAAAAAAATAAAAACTAGGGCTGGGGGTGTAGCTCGGAGGTAGAATGCCCCTGGGTTCAATCCCCAGTACCGCAAAAAAAAAAAAAAAGAGTATTCACTATGATCGAGTGGGATTCATCCTAGAGATACAAGTATGTTTCAAAATATGCAAATCAATAAACATGATACACTACACCACAGAAATGCACATCAAGAGAATGAAGAACAAAAAACAGTATTATCATCTCAATAGACACAGAAAAAGCATTTGATAAAACTCAACATCCCTTCATCACGAAAACTCTGAACAAATTAGGTACAGAAGGAATGTCCCTCAGCATAATAAAGGCCACATAGAATAAGCCAAAAGCTAACATCTTTCTGAAATGGGGGAAAGCTGAAGGTTTTCTCACTAATGATCTAGAAGAATACAAGGATGCCCACTACCACCACTTTTACTCAACATAGTACTGGAAGTCCTCGCCAGAACAATCAGGCATGAGAAATAAAGGGCATCCAAATTGGAAAAAGGGAAGTCAATTGTCACTGTTTGTAGATGACACGATCTCACATATAGAGTAGAAAAGATTAAAGACCACCAAAAACTATTAAAGAAATTCAGCAAATTTTCAGAATATAAAAATCAACATACAAAAATCAGTAGCTTTGCTAATTGACAATAGCCAATAATCTGAAATAGAAAGCAAGAAAAAAATCTCACAATAGCTACAATAAAATAAAATACCTAGGAACAAGATTAACTGGAGAGGTGAAAGCTCTCTACAATGAAAATTATAAAGCACTGATGAAATAAATTGAAGATGACACAAAAAGTGGAAAGACATCCCATGCTTATAGATTGGAAGAATCAATATTGTTAAAATGTCCATATTACCCAAAGCTATTTACAGATTCAATGCAATCCCTACCAAAATACCAATGACATTCTTCACAGAACTAGGAAGAACAATTCTAAAATTTATGTGGAACTACAAAAAGCAAAACAAAACAAAACAAAAAATTAGGCAAGCCATCTTGAACATAAAGAAAAAAACAGGAGCCATCATACTACCAGACTGAAAACAAACTACAAAGCTGTAGCAATCAAAACAGCATGGTATTTGGCATAAAAATACACACAGCCAACAATGGAACAAAATAGAAACCTAGAAGTAAATCCACACATCTACAGACAAGTGGTTTTCAACAAAATGTGCTAAAAACATATGCTGGAGCCAGATGTGGTTGCACATGCCTATAACCACAGTATTTGGGAGGCTGAGATAGGAGGATCACAGGATTGAGGCCTGTAGGTGGTCATTTAGAAGACACTGTTTCAATATAAAAAATAAAAAGGGCTGGGGGTGTAGCTCAGCAGCAGAGTATCCCTCGGTACTCCCCAGCACCATTAAAAAAGAAAAAGAAAAAGAATATGCACTGGAGAAAGGACAGACTTTCCAATAAATTGTGCTGGAAGAATTAGATACCCACATGCAGATGAATGAAGCTACAACCCTATTTCAGATCAGTTGCAAAAAATCAAGAAAAAATGAACTAAAGATTTAAATGTAAGACCTAAAACTATGAAACTACTAGAAGGAAACAGTGGGGAAGGCTTCAGGACATTGGAATGGGCAAGGATTTTTTGAACAAGAGCTCGGAAAGCAAAAATAGACCAGTGGCATTGCATCCAGCTAAAAAGCTTCTGCACAGCAAAGGAAACAATCAACCGCGTATAGAGACAACCTACAGAACTGGAAGAAAATATTCGCAAATAGTGTTCCTGGATGAAATACCAAAGCTCCACATTACGATGATGGATCATGATCATGGAGCTAGCTTGTGGGTGGCCCAACACTAGAACACAGAACTCAGGTCTCTTATCTTCCAGTTAAACCATCAGATAAAGTAGTCATGGTCTTTCTAAAATACCAGCCCCTCTGTGTACTGAGGCAACAAATGCTTCTTGAAGAATAAATTCATTAGGAGTTAAGATTCTCCAAGGGACTAAGCTCCTTACTGGTCCAAACTGAAGATGTAAATTAGAAAGTACAAAAGTATTTCCACATTTACGCTGTACGGATGTCTCCAATAATCTTGACATTGATGACTCAACGGCTATTTCTTCCCAGTAGACACAGTGCTGAGCCACGAACCCAGACCAGGATGTGGAGTGACCACATGTATCTCTTGCAGCAGGCATTGCCAAAAAGAAATCTGAACACTTTTGTCCATGTGGTTTTTAAGCCCACATGGTCAACAGCTTTGAAGATTTGAGGCAAAAAGTGAGGAAACTGCTAAGAAAGTGTAAGTTGGTCAAAGAACATAATTATTCAAAGCTGCATTAGGTCAAGACATTCAGGAGAAAAATGCTAGGGGAGCTTCCTCTCCTACCTCCACTTCCTCACCAGACTCATATATATGCAAATATAAAGAGCCACAACCCAAACCCCAACTTTATGACTCTTAAAACAGGGCTTTGTTTTAGTAGATAAACGGCCACATGCTGCATTAGCAGCACTACTTCCTGTGGTATCTAGACAGATCTTTCTTTCAAAACGTGACCCTGTCTGACACCGAGTAATAGTTGGCGAACAACCTCATATTGATGGAAAATTGAGAGCCATTCTCCATTCCACTTCCTTCATTTCCATTATCCATAATTGTCTCTTCCGATTGCCCTGCGACTCCTGATTTGTCCTTCTCAGACATTTGTCGTGAAATTCAGGAACTGGATGCCATGGGGAGAGAGAGGACACAGTGACCGGGTGAATTCTGGTCTGGTTCACCATCTAACTGACCTCTGGCAGGAAACTTATTTATATTTTTGCTTTATTTCCCTTTCAGAAACATCAGGTTGAATGGCAAGTAAACTTAGGAGAGTTCTGTTTCCCTTTGTCTTTCTTATTAAATAGCCCCCCAAATGCCTAAGATTCACCAACTTTTGTGTGAACATAGCCGTTCAAAGCCAGTCCAATACTCCAATTTAACAGATGATGATGTTCTGAGCCAGAAACGTCAGTGTATATACAAGGACACAAAGATTTATTCCTTATGCTGATATTGGGCCAAAATTTAAGGTCCCGTCACTTTGTCTTGCTCAATATGAATTGCTACACACAACGATAATAAAGACACCATTACATTTTCCCCCCTGTGGCTGGTGCCCCCTTTAAATAGAATACAAATATAGAAATAATGGGCCCTAAGGTGCTTATAAAAGTTTAACACTAAAAAATTGATTAGAGAGCCAAAGGCTTTAACAAGGCAACTTGTGAATGCTCCTTTTCATGTCTAAGATAAGGAAGTCATAGAAGACCCAGATTATCCCACTTAATGGTTAAACTACACAACTACAGTGGACAATCGTGGAGTTGAAACAAAATGATTGCACTACTAGTGATTATTAACATATAAAAAGCAATGAAAGAGTCTGTTGAAAATTTTCGTTTTAATTAGAGAAACATTTACGTAGTCTCTGGAGAAAACCTATAGGCACTTTCAAGGGCTTACTTAATAGTGGATCATTTCTGTAAATTTTTCTAAAAGCTTAGGCCTTTCTTCTTCTTAGGCTTGGCATTCTTTTATTCTCAACAAGGGGCCCTGCTCAAATGTGGCTGCGTGTGGTCACAATACTTGTGTGCCTGGTATTAATTTCAGCTGTGGGCGAGATGAAGCCACCATGAACATACATTTGGGAACAGCTAAAGGAGAATCCAGGTGCGGCTGAGAGGAGAAAACAGAAGACAACAGGAACAGCAAAGTCAAGCAGCAGGAAGGAGGGCAGCCCTTTGCCAGGCTAGGAACTTTTTTGATGTGTCGCATTTCCATTGCTGAAATAATTCCTGGGGGCCTGCCTGAGTGTCTGGATACAGAGATCCATTTAAGCAAACTGCACCAGGGAAACAATGTCGGGGAGCACCCTAGAATGAACCTTCCAGAATTGGCAGATTGTTTCAGATCCAAAGGACTGCTTGGTCAGCTTCAATGAATTCATGAAGTGTTGCATAAATGCGGTTTGGAAAAAGGAAAGATTTTATTACAGAGTCATTTAAAACCTATGCTTGAAATCTACATGACGAATGCTGTGTGCATGTATATATTTGTCACTTTGAACCTCACTATGATGTGTAATTAAATAAAAAAGAAATATAGGCAGAGAGAAAAAGGAAAGGACTCATACATTTTTAAGGCTTACTTTTGAGAAGTAATTAAGGTGTATGGCGGTCTTTGATGAAAGTCACATTGTGACTGTAGGTAAAAGACTATTTTAAAGGACACCAAAAGTATATAAGCATTTGCATATTACCCACATGAGGCAAGGATTTCCTTCATGCACAGACTGGCATAAATGCACACCAAGTATAATATTAACAATAAAGAAAAACTGTAACATTAATATCAAAACAATTACAGTTTTCACAGGGAAAGACTTTTACCGTGAGGCAGGTTCTGATAACTTTTTTTTTTTTGTGGTACTAGGGATGGAACCCCCCAGCCCTATTTTTTATTCTTTATTTTGAAACAGGGTCTCACTAAGTTGTGAAGAGCCTCACTAAATAGCTGAGGTTGGCCGCGAACCCAGATCCTCCGGTCTCAGCCTCCCAAGTACTGGGATTACAAGTGTGTGCCGCCATGCCTGGCTCTGATAACTCTTTAAGGGAGATCTGCTCCAAGGAGCCGAAGGTTTCTGAACCAGCACTGTGAGTTCTGACCTTGACGGGGCCCCAGGCTCTGCAACCACAGACCCTTCCCTTGGTCTCTCTTCTCCCATTCTGTGCTTACCAAATGTCATTTCCCTTTGCGTTTATTATATACTCTCTTCCTCAACTCCCATATATATTTTTATTTAAAAATCTCTAATAACAACATCTTCACTTTATTGTATATACTAGAAACTACAAGTTGCCAAAAATGTTACCCACATGACACTGAGTTCATTCATGTCTTTCTTATCAAGAAGCAGTTCCCATAAACTATATTACTGTAATTTGTTCAAGGTTTTTAAACTTTCCAATCATTTAATTTAAAAAGGAAAAATAAAATCTAATGGATTTAAACTATACACAAAGACCATCTTAATTGAAGAATCTATGGAGGATGGAAATAATTTTCTGCCTAGAATACATTTTTCCTACCCTGCTAATTTGACAAAGTCCATGATTCATTTCTATGATCCCCTCAGGTCAACATATAAGCCTCTCTAATCGAAATTCAAACCATCATATAAGCTCCCTGTCAACTTATTTCTCTCTTTGCAGTAATTTCTCCTCTCATTCCATATCTAGTTAATAATGGATTTGAGGCATAAGTAAAAATATTCCTTAGTCATTTTACTAGAAATAACATAGAAATCTCTACTGGAACCAATTCTACACATCCTTTACCTGATACCTGCATGTTACACAGAGTGGCTGGTCATCTTTCTATTGTTATTATAATTATTAACACATATTAATTGTACAAATTGATGGGTTTCATTGTGACATTTCCATACATGCATGTATCATGCTTTGATCTGTCCACCCTCCCTTCTACCCTTCCTTCCTCTCCCCTCTTCCTCCCCTTCCCAGTCCTCTTCCCCTTCCCTAGTAATCATCCCTCTTCTACTCCCAGGTATTTTCTTTTAAGTTTCCACATATAAGAGAAAACATGTGATACTTGTTTTTCACTGTCTGGCTTATTTTGCTTACCATGATGTCCTTCAGTTCCATCCATTTTCCTGAAAATGACACAGTTTTATTCATCTTTATGGCTGAGCAATTAAAATATTATGTACATATACCTTATTTTCTTTATCCATTCACCTTTTGACAGACACCTATGCTCATGTCATATCTTGGCTTTTACAAATAGTGACACAGTACTCATCGGCATGCCACAATCTCTTTTGTATCTAGGCTTCATTTTCTTCAGATGAATGCCCAGGAGTGGTATAGCCATATTATATAGTAATTCTATTTTTATTTTTTTTGAGGAACCTCCATACCGTTTTCCATAATAGTTGTACTAATTTACATCCCTACCAGCCATATAGAAGGGTTCCTTTTTCTCCATATCCTCACCAGTATATGTTATTTTTTGGTTTGGGATTTTTGTTTTGGTTTTTTTGTTTTGTTTTTGTTTTTCGTTTGTTTTATTTTGCTTCGATAGTAGCCATTCTGACGGGTTAGATGGAATCTCAATGTAGTTTTGATTTGTATTTCCTGGATGACTAAAAGTACTGAGCATTTTTTTCATACATTTATTAGCCATTTGTACTTGTTTGCAGAAGTGTCTGTTCGGATCATTTGTCACTGTTTGTGTGTATGCACGTGTGTGTGTGTGTGTGTGTGTGTGTGTGTGTGTGTGTGTGTGTTGCTAGGGATTGAACCCAGAGGTGTTCTATCTCTAAGCTACACCCACAGCCCTTTTTCATTTTTTTTATTTTGAAACAGAGTCTAAGTTTCTGAAGACCTCGCTAAGTTTCTGAGGCTGCCCTTGAACCTGCGATCATCCTGTCATAGCCTCCTAACTACTGCGGCACCACATTTGTCAGTTTTTTATTGGGTTACTTGTTCTTCAGTGCTCTGACACTCAGTGCATATATATTTAAATTTTATTATATCTTCTTGATGAATTGTTCCCTTTATCCATATGGATTGACTTTCTTTGTCTTTTGTGACCAACTTTGGCTTGAAGTTTGTTTTTCTTGATATGAGTATAGCTAATCATGCTTACTTTCAGGTTTCATTTAGTTGGACTATTATTTTCTATCCTTTCGCTTTCAGTCTGTATACATCTCTGCTGGTGAGGTGAGTTTCCTGTAGGCAGCAAATTATTTGGTCTGTGTTCTAATCCAACAAGCCAGTATGTATCTTTTAATTGGAGAATTAAGACCATTTACATTCAGGATTACTACTGAGAGGTATGAACTTGTTCCTGTTGTTTTTCTTCTGGTTGTTTTGAATATTCTAAGTTTGTTTCTTTCTCTTATTCATCTTAGGTGTTTGATGATATTCAGTATTAGTAATGTTTGATTCTTTCCTAATTTTCATTTGCTTATCTACTCTTCCAGAGAGATTTCTACTTCTCCCATGCTTGCATGATTGTATTTATCTTTCTTCCTCTTCTGGGTATAGGATTCTCTTAAGTATTTTCCATCCAGGAGGAGCTCAAGAGAAAGTTTGGAGCCATATCTCTTACTGTTGGGGCCATACTCTTTTGCGACCTGTCCCAAGTCATTAAATTCTCAGATTAATTTCCTTTAATGATGAGCCAGACTCGTGTTCATCATTTAAAAGGAAAGCAAAACAACTTTAATGAAGACATTTGCCTCAGAAGCTGCCACAATCAAAGGCAGGCTTTTTCAGATGTAATTAATTTTTTTCCAAGATAATTTATCTTATTAAAATATGGTAATTTACTGTGGTTTCAGGTTATCTGAAACCTTTCTGAGATTGAAAGCTAAAGTTAATTTCTTGCTATAAGCAGTGTAATTTGAACCTAAGAGAGTTGGGGAGCATTTTATATCCATTTAGGCACGTAAAAGCTAAAACTATTTATATCCAAAGTTCTTATATGAATCTGGTTGGGCCCAGGAATCTGCATATGGTTTGGTATCGGGGTGCAAAGAGAAGCCCGGAAAGAGTCTAACTGTCCTAGCTAAAAGGATCCAACTTTCTCCTGTTGGCAGCCTTGACCAAGCTGGCCTTCCGAAGCAAGCCCTGGCACAGATACAATCTTTTAAGACATCGGTACACCCAGTTCAAAAATCGCTGTGATTGGAGGTTTAATGAGGCACTTTGTTATTCTCTGAAACAAAAATGGAAAAATAGAGACAGAGTTCTCCAGGCTTAACTGCCACATCTGTTATTAGGCACTTTACCGTGATTGACTGGAGTGTATGTCGGTCACGGTGCCAAGAAGCCTTCCCATAAAAACAGCTTTCCCCTCCCTGCCCAAATGGCATCGGTCTCTATCACATACAGGATTTCCATGGCAAACAAGCAGCCTGGTGCCCATGGATGGCACTTCTTCCTGGTGCTGGTTAAGAGGGGAACAGGGCCTGTCCTTCTCTGTCTGCTCTCCCTCCCTCCGGCTGGCCCACACATCCCTGGAGCCCCGCATAGAGATAAAGAGGTACCGCCTTAAGACCAGGATGGGCTGAGCTATGGTTGTGTTACCATGCCTACTTGCAATCCTTAAAAGTAGGCATTAGGATGAGATGCTGCCAAGGAAAAGCATTTTCTAGCTCCTGAAGTAATTAGGACTTTAAAACATTCATGTGTCATCAAGAAGCTGGCTTCTCTGGATACGTAATCCCCTGGATGCCTTGGGCTCCATGAACAAAGATTATTTCTGAAGATCAACAGCCAAGCGAGACTGCAGAAATTTAATGTTGTCTGCATAGTAGAGAAACTTACTGCTATCATTCCTCATCAGTAAAATGAGTCAGTGATTCCTCCGAGTTTGTTATGCAAGAGAGTGGGAGGTTTTACTAATTAAACTGCAGTTCATTTGCAAAGGTTCGCCTGTATATAATGTGCCACCACTCAACTTTTTTTAAAGTGCAGAATTCTGGACACTCATGGCTCTCTGTGTCCTTAAGTCAAGTCCCTGCTCAGGCAGCAGCAGAGAGACAATTACTGGCGCACAAAACCACTCTCTAGACCAGGCGCACAGCCATAAAAGCTGCAGTAACAACCTCCCATCTGCACATACACAGAGTAGAGAAGTACACAGCCACTCACCTAACTCAACCCGGTGTCTAAAGCAAACAGCAGTCAATGGCTCAGAAGTCCATGGCGTGACCTCCGTAATGAGAGAAGACTAAAACATAGAACCATTTACATACATCACACTGAACCATCAGGTGTCACGAGGAATGTCCAGAAGGCAGTCTCCTTGCTCTTGGAGATGAGACTGCATACATTTATGATGTACTCCATACTCCCTGGTTATTTATTTATTTTATCCCAAGCAATATCTATAATGTTTTGGAAGAGCGGCTGCTGCTAATGGTGATTTTGTACACCGAAGATAATTCAGAAATGATAGCGAGTAAAGTGTGAGAACTGGCAAGCCGGGGCAGGGTTAGCTAATTAGAAGGGTCTTCCCAACATTAATAAAAGTAAAAGGAGCCGGGCATGGTGGCACACGCTTGTAAATCCCAGTACTTGGAGGCTGAGACCGGAGGATCTGGGTTCGCGGCCAGCCTCATCCACTTAGTGAAGCCCTCCCCAACTTAGTGAGACCCTGTTTCAAAATAATGAACAAAAAATAGGACTGGGGGTGTAGCTCGGAGGTAGAATGCCCCTGGGTTCAATACCCAACACCACACAAAAAAAGTAAAAGGAACACACAGTATTTTTTTTTTTTTTTTTTGCGGTACTGGGGATTGAACACAGTGGCGTTCTACCTCCGCGCTACACCCCCGGCCCTATTTTTTTTTATACTTTATTTTGAAACCGGGTCTCACGAAGTTGCGGAGGGCCTCACTAAGGAGAGAGAGAGAGACAGAGAGAGAGCTGAGGCTGGCCGCGAACCGGGATCCTCCGGTCTCCGCCTCCCAAAGTACTGGGATTACAAGCGTGCGCCACCACGCCCGGCAAACACACAGTATTTTCTAAAAAGGAAAAGGCATTCATAAAATCCACTGGCTATATATACACTTTGAGAAGATTCAGATCTGGAATGACTCTCTTTGGGGCTAGGAACAGTTCCCTAGAGATGTGGCCCGAGGAAGCCACTTGTCAACAATCTATCCAGCCTGAGAGGGCAGAGGGAGCTTTCAGAAGTAGAGCTCAGCCTTGTCAGACAAGTGGCAGTCTAGTTTGATGTCATATACTTTCTGCAAGTCCAAATTGCTGAAGGGCGCCCCCCCAAATTCCTCAGACTTTATGAAATCTGCCTTTTCTGAACTCAGCCACTATAATATAAATGATTGAGGCTATTTTCAAACTAAGTCTTTCCTCAGTCTCTCTTTCCTCTTTATTCATAAAGGAGCCCCTGAGAAGAGAAGACTATGGCAAGAATGAAATCAATCACTTCTAAAATGATAGAAAGGCCTTTCTGCGAACAAGTAAAGAGGAGCCATCTCAAAGCAAATTTTTCTCAAGAGAATTTTTACAGGCAGTAGTTTTTGTGGTATTACAGAGAAAGGAGCTATACTTTTACACAATCTAAAATCCATCTAGCAATGCTTCCTTGGACATGATGCTAAAAACACAAGCAACAAAAGAAAAAACAGGTAAACTGGACTTCTCAAAATTAAAAACTTTTGTGTATCAAAGGATATCTTCAACAGAATGAAAAGACAACCCATATATTAGGAGAAAAATATTTGGAAATCATATATGAGACAGAATCAGTGTCCAGAATATAAAAAGAACTCCTACAATTCAATACAGAAACCAAATGACCTAATTTTAAAGTAGGCAAAACACTTGCATAGACATTTCTTATTTTATTTCAAGAGTTTATTTTTTAGCTTCACAAAATTTTTGGTATATAACATTTTATCTACACATTTTAATTCATTTCCTTATATGTTTTTCAAAAAAGTAGCAGAATTAAAAACAAAGTTTCAATATTTATAAATCTCTTTTCTTTGGAATGTGGAATTCAGTTCAGTGGTGTTACTGCTGCTAATAGAGTGGCTGCCAGGGGTTAGGAATGGGGGGATGGAGAGATAGATGTTGGTCAAAGAGTGTGAACTTTCAGTGATAAGGGAAGTTCTAAAGATATAAGGTACAGGGTAATAACCAATGTAATAATCTAAAGATCTATGGTACAGGGTAATAACACTGTATTATACACTTGAAAAATAATTTTTTGTGTGTTGTACTAAAAAGGAACTGGGATTGAACCCAGGCATATTCTACCTCTGAGCTACACCCCCAGCCCTATTTTATTTTTTATTTTGAAAGAGGGTCTCACTAAGTTACCACATGCTACACTCAAACCTACGATCCTCGTGTCTCCACCTCCCAGGTACTGGGATTACAGGAGTGTAGCACTGTGCCCAGCATATACTTGAAATTTCATAAAGGAATAGAGCTTAAGCATTCTCAACCACAAAAGGCAGCCATGTGAAGTGATAGATCCTCTAATTAACTTGATTGTGGTTATCATTTCACAATGTACACACATAAATCATCACATTGTATACTTTAAACATATCCAACTTTGTCAATCATACCTAAAAATGCACCTAGTTCATATCATATCCAAAAAAAAATTATTTTTGAATACCATATATAATTTTATAGGCAAATTTCTTTAGAGAAGATATACTAAAGACAAATATGCAAATGAAAAGATGCTCGACACGACTAATCATTAGAGAAGTACGAATTAAAACCACAGTAAGATGCCATTTCATACACATTAAGATAGTTATCTCCCCACTCCCACCTCAGGGGGGAATATATATATATATATATATATATATATATATATATATATATAGCATTGGTGAGGATGGAGAGAAATTAGAACCCTGTGCACTACTGTTGGGAATGTAAAAAGGAGCAGCCGCTGTGGAAAGAGGATGGTAGTTTCTCAACAACAACAACAAACCATAGAACCACCATATCATATAGGAATTCCACCTCTCGGTTTATTCCCCAAAGGAATTGAAAGCAGGAAACTGAACACATACTTATAAATCAATGTTCACAGCAGCCTTGTTTGCAATATTGAAAAGGTAGAAACAGCACAAAGGTCCAGGAATGGATGATCGGATAATCAAAATGTGGTGTGTACGTACCATGCCTTAAAAAGGAAGGAGGCTCTGGCACAAGCTATCGCGCGATGAACCTTGAGGTACTCGTATAAGTACCAGCCACAAAAGGACAGATACGTACGATTATACCCGTTTGAGGGCCCAGAGCAGTCGAATTCATAGAGAGAAAGTCGAATGGTGGCTGCCCGGGGCTGTGAGAGGGAAGTGGCGAGCTGCTGTTCAGTGTCCTGAGTTTCAACTCGGGAAAATGAAAACGTTTTGGAGATGGATGGTGGCGATGGCTGCACAACACCGTGAACATTCTTAAGGCCACAGAACTAGACATTTAAAAGTGAGGAATTTTATGACATGTGTATTTCACCATAATACAAAATACATCTAAAAGCAAACCCAAGCTCTAGGGAATACGTAGTAGATATCTACCCAAAAGGTAGAGACTCCTCTCCCGCACTCTTTTCGCTACCATCTGCATAATTAAGACAGACTGTGGGAAACTCTTCCTTGGGTCACAGGGACCACACGCAGACTGGTGATCTGGGTGCTGGAACTCGAGTGTGGGAGGAGGGAAAAGAGATCCGTAGTCGATGGGGCCAGCCTGGTCCCATGGCTCTCTCCTCCAGAATCTCAACTCTCCACTGCTAGACAGCTCCGTCACAGGTGGCAATCTCTCCAGAACCCAGGCACAGAAACCAAAAGAACAACTCAACTTTCTCCTAACTTGAAGCAAACAGAAACCTAAAGGGTGTCAAACGTTTGGACGCCACCGTGCCCTGTCAGAATTCCCACTTCCACCACTGCCTGCCGGAAGTGAATCAGGAAGGCCTCAGGAATCCGGATCTGTGTGACCTCGTTACGTTCTCAGGAAATTTCTAAGGAAAGCGAGGTTTAAATGGAAATTGTCTTCCTTAATTTCAATTCTTAATTCCTCAGTTGAGATGTCCCGGGTCATAGTAAAGTAGCGTCACTTTCAGGTTTCGTGTTTTTCCCTCTCCCGTAATTGCTAACGAAGTTAGGGTTACACAAAACGGTGCTTTTGGAGTACAGAACACAGATCCCAAGCCCTTCTGCCAGGTACCCCCCCAGGCCAGTTGTTATTTATAATACCTACAGGGAGAAAAGAGCTTAAAAGATCGGGTCACGCTGCACTTTCCAACAAAGCAGGACACAGCTGCACGAGGGACTCAAGCAACTGCTCTGTGAAGAGACAGCAAGACTTGTGTTTTGCTGCAGGGTCTGCTCGGGTCACGACATGTGGCATGGATTAGAGTCCAGGGCTCTTCTGTTACCCACTGGGGCTGGACTGGGGTCTACACACTGCAAGCCAGAACAGAGGCCCTGTGCCCTGTGCCACCACCCGACTCTTGCTCCTAAGGGTCTCTTGGGGAATAGAAGCAGATATTAGGCTTTCCAAAAATTTTAAAGGCCAAGAAATTCTTTTTTAAAAAAAGAAATGACTTCTTAATGATTGCCATTCTTATTGGGGTCAGATGAAATTATGTTAAGCGAGATCAGTCAATCACAAAAAAAGAAGGGACATATGTTTTCATTAATATGCGCAACCTAAGGAGTAGTAGGGCCACACAAGGGATTCTGGTTGATAATGGAGAACCCTCAGCGGAATAAGGGAGGTGGTACAAGGGAAGGGGAAGGGCAAGAAAGAAGGGAATTAATGGAATTACTATCATAAATAATATGTACATGTGAAAATATACCAACATCATTCTTGGTACTCCATATGGGTGGGGGGAGGCGGGGGGACTCTAAGAGCTGTGTGCATATATGTTAACATCAAATAGATATTCATTGCAATGTAAGACTCCAATGCACCAATAAAAGCACGTTAAATAAAA
>PVJS01008543.1:0-52752 GCA_004027185.1 Glis glis
GAGAGAGAGAGAGAGCGAGCGCTGAGGCTGGCCGCGAACCCGAATCCTCCGGTCTCCGCCTCCCAAAGTACTGGGATTATAAGCATGCGCCACCACACCCGGCTACCCCCAGCCCTATCTTATTTATTTATTTATTTATTTTTATTTATTTATTTATTTATTTATTTATTTATTTATTTATTTATTTATTTGCAGTACCGGGGATTGAACCCAGGGGTGTTCTACCTCCGAGCTACACCCCCGGCCCTATTTTTTATACTTTATTTTGAAACCAGGTCTTGTGAAGTTGCGGAGGGCCTCAGTAAGGAGAGAGAGAGAGAGAGAGAGCGAGCTGAGGCTGGCCGTGAACCCGGATCCTCCGGTCTCCGCCTCCCAAAGTACTGGGATTACAAGGGTGCGCCACCACGCCCGGCCCTTATTTTATTTTTTATTTGGAAACAGGGTCTCAGTAAGTTGCTGAGGGACCTCATTACGTTGCTGAGGTTGGCCTCCAACCTGCAATCCTCCTGTCTCAGCCTCTCAAGGACTGGGATACCAGGTGTGCGCTGCCACGCCCAGCTCCCGGAGACCTCCCAATCCTTGAGCTCCTCTACCTATGAAAGAGGTGAGACTGGGGTGCATCCCACCCTCTGCTCACTCCCAGGGAAGCTTGGTGGTCTCCCAGGGCTTAGGATAGCTGATTCTAGTGCACGCGTTCATTTGCAGACGGCAGGACGCATGTGGCGCGCTCCTGGACTTCTGAGGCTTGGCCACTGCAGGCACCAGCATCCCACCAGGCCTTTGGGAGTGGCAGGCCAGGGCCTCGCATCAAACCCCAAAGAGTGGGGAGACGCTACGCCCCCTGTTCTCCGTCCCCCCATGGCCATTTCCAGAAGTGTCTCCCAGTGCTGGGGGACCGCCCCTGGCGGGAAGGAAGGAGCCGCTTCCCTCCATGCAGAACCAATTTCCCCGGGGAGTTATGGCCGCAGAGGAAATGACTAGTAGCTTCTCCCTAAAGTTCACAGGCATCTAGCCTTGCAGACGACCTGACAGGGTGACGCCACTTCATGGAGAAGCCCGGGGACTGTGTCAAGGAGACAGTGCAGGGCAGGCCATCACCGAAGTCAGAGATGAGTCGGGCACCCAGGCTCTTCGGGAGGCAGGGACCGGTGGCGGCATGCAGCATGCCGGGCTTCCAGAAGGGAGCTGGGAAACCTACCGTGCTGTCCTTGGGGACTTTCATCTTCCACACACCGCCCTTCGCATTACTGTTCTCCTCCCTGCAGAGAGCAACGGGGACAGTTACACTGGGCGGCTCTGGAATCGGGCTCTTGTGAACGCGGCTACGCATGGAGCGCTATGATGTTCTGAAGCTGGCTCCTTGCAAAGACGCCCAGGAGACCGGGGGGGGGGGAGCGGTTACCATGCACTGATACAAGAAAAAAGAGAGAAAGTTACATTTGGTGACGAAGTACTTAATAGAGGACCCTAGGAACCAAACCAATAAGCTCCCCCAGGTCCTGTGTGTGTGGAACTGGGGATGGAACCCAGGGACATTCTACTTCTGAGCTACACCCCCAGCCCCATTTTTTGTTCTTTATTTTGAAACAGGGTCTCACTAAGTTGCGGAGGGCCTCACTAAGTAGCTGAGGCTGGCTGCAAACCCAGATCCTCCGGTCTCAGCCTCCCAAGTACTGGATGACAAGTGTGCACCACCATGCCCGGCTTTTATTTTTTATTTTGAAACAGAGTCTCACTAAATTGTGGAGGGCCTCACTAAGTTGCGGAGGCTGTCCTTGAACCTGTGATCCTTCTGTCTCAGCCTCCCAGGTACTGGGATTACAAGTGTGGGCTACTCTACCCTGCCCCAATTTCCCTTTAAAGAGCCATCTATGCCTCTTCCTGGCATCTGTAATTGGCCAGGGGAGGAAGGGGACCCATGGCAGGCCTGTGACAGGCAGCCCTGGGATTTTACTGGGGCTAGAGAACGAGGATGAGTCTGCAGGGTGCAGAACAGGAGCTTATGAGATCTGCATGCCACACAAAGGGGAAAGCCCGCCTGGAAATTCTACTTCCGAGCTACACCCGCAACCCTATTTATTTTTTATTTCCACTAAGTTGCTGAGGGTCTCGCTAAGTTGCTGAGGCTGGCCTTAAACCTGTGATCCTCCTGTCTCAGCCTCCCAAATACTAGGATCACAAGTGTGCGCCACCATGCCTAGCTCCACTTTCATTTTATTAGCCGGTAAATAACTCACTAATAAACTAGGAAATAACTGGAAATGTTGAGATCACAACCATTTCCCTCCACCCTGACCTCAAATTCCACATGATGCACTTACCAAAGTGGTCGCCTCTGTCCTCGCATTAAATGGTAACTACATCTCAAAGGCAGGCTGGTCACCGGAGGGATGTTATTGTACACACTCCAAAATATCTTTAAAAGAAAAAAATACAGTACTTTGTTTAATACCCAGTATTGACTTACTATGCCAGTAGATTATAAAAGTAATGCATGAAAGAAAACACTTGATTCTCACGAAGTCCTATCCATTAGACATAAATTTCTCTCATTTTCTGCTAGAAAAATGTACTTGAACATTAAAGAATGCTCCTTAAGCTGGGTCTGGTGGCGCATACCTGTCATCCCAGTACTTGGGAGACTGAGACAAGAAGATTGCACGTTCGAGGCCAGCCTCCGCGCAACTTAGCGAGGCTATCAGCAACCTAGTGAGACAGTTTCAAAATAAAAACTAAAATTTTTTTAGTATTTCTCTCTGTAGCTAAATTTTTTTACCTCTGTAGCTAAATTTTTTTTAGTTTTCTCTCTGTAGCTCAGAGAGAAAATGCCCCTAGGTTCAATTCCCAGTACCACCAAAAAAAAAAGAATGCTACTCAAGCCAGGCATGGTGGTCCATGCCCTGTAATCCTAGTACTTGGGAGGCTGAGAAAGAAGGATCTCAGGTTTGTGGCCAGCCTCAGTAACCTAGCAAGACCCTCAGCAACTTAGCAAGACCCTGTTTCAAAAATAAAAAATAAAAAGGGCCAGGGGTGTAGTGCAAAGGTAGAATGTCCCTGGGTTCAATCCCCAGTAAAAAATTTTTTTAAAAAAGTGTTTTTCACAGATGTTGGGCCAAATCCTATCTCTCAGGAAGCTGTGGTTATTAAGTGAGCATTCCTAGGAGACATGTCTGCACATAGAACCGGAAAGGTAATGTTCAATATGAGCTCTGAAATTAGTAAAATTGTATCATATTAGGGATTTGTGTTAATTAAGAAAAGCAACTATGGTTTAAGAAAAGTAACTATGTGTGATGAAAGGCGTGTTACTGTGTTTCCCTAGAGTAAACACAGGACTATCTAAATATATCCCCTAGCACAAAGCTGTAAACCTCAAATACTAGTGAGACCCTGTTTCAAAATAAAGAATAAAAAATAGGGCTGGGGGTGTAGCTCCTAGGTAGAATGCCCCTAGGTTCAATCCCCAGTACCTCAAAAGCAAAACAAAACAAAAATCCAAAAAAACTCAAATATGCACAACAAAACTTACTTTTAAAGGAAGAAATTATCAGCAGACACAGGGAAATGTATTTTCCCTAGTGTGTAAATGTTTGACTAAGTGTATCTGGTCAACCTTGATTTGGATGGGATTAGATCTTTTATACCTTCAAACACTTGATTTGGAAAATCAGAGTATGCTTTACATTATAGATTTGGATATAGTTTTTTTAAACACATAAAGATCATTGGCTGTTATAACTTTATTGTCAGTGGTATTCTGGTATAAATAAATTGACTTTGTCCGAAAACAAACGGACACTCACAAGCTGGAAGGAATCTTGCTGATGGTTTTTCTAATAGGTGGGGTACCCAGTAGTCTTTTTTTTTTTTCTTTTGGTACTAGGAACTGAACCCAGGAGCATTCTACCTCTAAGCTACACCCTGGCCCTTTTTGTATTATTTGTTTATTTATTTATTTATTTATTTATTTATTTAAACAGGGTCTTGCTAAGTTACTGAGGGTCTTGCTAAATTGCGGAGGCTGGCCTCAAACTTGTGATCCTCCTGTCTCAGCCTCCCAAGTACTGGAACTGCAGGGATGCACCACCACGCCCGACATCAGTAATCAGCAGATGTACTAAACCACGTTTCCTTCTAACAGGCTCTCCCGGGAAGGCGTCTGGGATGCTTTGGGTTGGGGACTGGGAGAGCAAAGGAGACAAAGAAGGGCCACCTTGGGCTCTCTCCTCCTTCCCTGTCCCTCCACCAGGAGCAGGAGACATCCCGAGAGAGGTGTATGGACCGCCAAGTCTGCATCCTACCCAAATCCGCACATTGAAGGCCAAGCCCCAGGGGGATGGCACAAGGAGGGGGCCCTTGTGGGGAGACTAGGTCCTGAGAGCAGAAGTCCCGTGAGGGCCCGAGCATCCTCATGAGAGGAAGGCAGTCTGCCTCCACCATGGAGGGCACCGGAAGCGCTGGCCGCTGGGAAGCAGGAGCAGCCCCTCACCAGAGCCCAGCCGTGCTGCACCTGGATTGGACCCCCAGCCTCTGCAACTGTGAGAAACAGTGCTTTCTCTACAATCCACCCAGTGGTCTTCTGTTACAGAGGCCTGAACTGCCTGAGACACAGAGTGTCCAGAAACAGAAATGGATGCTATAACAACAGAGGCCGCACTAGTACCAGCAGTGATGGCAATGCTGAGCTGTTCTCCACCCAGCCTTCATCTAGGAGTTTTTATATGTTTAGAAAATTGATTCCAATGACAATCTTACCAGGATAAGGACACTGAGACAGGAGAGACTAATGTGCCCAAGCATCACTGTCTGCTACACCCATTAGAAATAGGATGAAGGTTGAGGCTACAGAGCATGGCTGTCAGGTCAGGATTTGGGAGGCTGAGACAGGAGGACCACAGGCTCAAGGCCAGCCTCAGCAACTTAGCAAGACCCATAGCAACTTAGTAAGACCTTGCTTCAACATAAAAAATTAAAAAAAAAAAAGGGCTGGGGCCGGGCATGGTGGCGCACGCTTGTAATCCCAGTACTTTGGGAGGCAGAGACCGGAGGATCCGGGTTCGCGGCCAGCCTCAGCTCTCTTGCTCGCTCTCTCTCTCTCTCTCTCTCTCTCTCTCCTTAGTGAGGCCCTCGGCAACTTCGTGAGACCCAGTTTCAAAATAAAGTATAAAAAATAGGGCCAGGGGCATAGCGCGGAGGTAGAATGCCCCTGCGTTCAATCCCCAGCACCGCAAAAAAAAAAAAAAGGGCTGGGGGTGCAGCTCAGAGGAAGAAGGCCCCTAGGTTCAATCCTCAGTACCACAAAAGAAAAAAAATTGAGGTTGCAAAGGAAATGCCACCCCAGTGTTTGGGATGGGTCATAAAATGGCTGCATGAAGAATTCTGCGTACAGAATTAAGCGCGAGTGAGAACCCTCGCTGTGTGTGGTGATGTGGGTCTCCTTGGAGGTATGAGGGAGAGAGTACAAGTAACAGAACAATTAGACGAGTAAATCCTGGGGTCTCAGGAACTGAGCCTCCCAAGCGGATAGGAATCTTGTCTATGTCGAGTGATAATCCTGGTGGGTTGTTCGAGCCTGCTTTGTGTATACAGAAATTCTAAAAAGCTGCATTAACTGCAAAGGTGGAGACAACAACTGTAAGAAAATCAGAGGCAAAAATAGCACAGGTGGATTCACCACTTGCAAATCCACTGATATTTCATCCTTCCAGCAAAATGGGGTCAATGGAGGGAGTGTTTCTTTTTTTTTTTTTTTTTTTTGCGGTACCAGGTATTGAACCCAGGGGCATTCTACCTCTGAGCTCCACCCCCAGCCCTATTTTTTATTTTGAAACAGGGTCTCACTAAGTTGCGGAGGGCCTCACTAAGTAGCTGAGGCTGGCCGCGAACCTGGATCCTCCAGTATCCGCCTCCCAAGTACTGGGATGACAAGTGTGCGCCACCACGCCCAGCTGGAGGGAGCATTTCTAACTAGCAACATTGGCCCTCAACCACATGGGGAGGTGCCTATCCTGCATGTGCTCTGCTTTTCATGCGAAGAATAAAATTCCTGCAATGTCTTAGCTTTTTCTGTGGTATGAGCATGAATAGGCAGAGCTGGAATTTGAAGCTCTGATTCCAAAATGTGTATTTTCCCTTCCTTCCTTTTCTTTCTTCCTTCCTTCCTTCCTTCCTTCCTTCCTTCCTTCCTTCCTTCCTTCCTTCTTTCCTCCCTATCTTTCTATCTTTTTCTTTCTTTCTTTCATCTTTCTTTTTGTGCTGCGGATTGAATTCAGGGCATTCACCTCTGAGCAACACCCCCAGCTCTTTTTTTATTTTGAAACAGGGTCTTGCTAAGTTGCTGAGGGTGGCCTTGAACCTGCGATCCTCCTGTCTCAGCCTCCCAGGTACTAGGATGACAGGCATGTGCCACCACACCCGGCTTCTCCATCAGTTCTGATCATTCAGACAGTCTCCATGGTCTCTTAAGGCTCAGCACTACTCCTTTTTTTTATATACATATATACTGGGGATTGAACCCAGGGGAATTCTACCTCTGAGCTACACCCTAGCCCTTCTTTATTTTTAATTTTTTATTTTGCAACAGGGCCTTGCTAAGTTGCTGGGGCAGGCTTCCTAAGGGATGCAATATGGATGCCAACCTGTGGGAATTTCTAAGAAGCCACAAGACTTAGGGGCACGATGGGGAAGCGATCGTCGGTGCCTTCAGGCAGATCCAGGGCATGTGGTCAGCGCAGTTGGAGGAAGCCTGCAAAGCCTTACTCTATCATCGGGCTTTAAAAAACATTCACTTTCAGAGCTGGATAAGAAAGAACGGGTGGCACAAGAACTGGGACTGGTCAGGCCCCTGCTATGTATCAGGCGCCGTGCCAAGACGTAGCAAGGCCGTCGCGCTCAGTCCCTGCAGCAGCCCACGGTGGCAGCGTCCACTGGCATCTGAGTTCCACAGACCTCACACGTCTGTCCAGCCGTCCCTTCCCAGCCCTCACCTGCACTGTCTGCACCGTGTAGATCTTCTTCAGGTTCGAGGCGCACTCGGCCGCCGTGGCCCCCGGGAGAGATCTGCGCAGACAACAACAAAGGACAAGAGATGCAAAAGAACCGGTCAGTGTGCGCAGACTACCCGCGGCATCATCTCGTAGGACTCAATAAAAATTGGGTCTAAAAGCACAGAATTGGACACTCTGGGGATGCTAGAATTTCAATATGAACTCCTTTTTTATTTTGGCACTGGGGATTGAACCCAAGGTTATTCTACTCTGATTTACACCCCTGGCCCTATTTTATTTTGAAGCAGGGTCTTGCTAAGTTGCTGGGGCTGGCCTCAAATATGCAGCCCTCCTGTCTCAGCCTCCCAGTACTGGGATGACAGGCATGCGCCACTGCACTAACATGAATTCCTTCTTCGTGAAGGTATGTGTCTTCTTCTTCTAAAATGTAGCATATTTATTTTTGTGGGAATTTAATAGAAAACAAAAGTATTGGAAAACTTATAATCGCATTTCTTTAGGTGGTACTAGGGATTGAACCCAAGGGTATTCTACCTCCGATCTACCCACCCATCCCCTTTTTATAAAATTTTTGTTTTGAACAGGATCTTGCTAGGTTGCTGAGAGTCTTGCTACATTGCTGAGGCTGGCCTCGATCCTCCTGTCTCAATCTCCCAATTGCTGGGATGACAGGCATGCACCACCACACCTGACTAGGAAATACTCTTAAAAGTCACTTTGTGGGCGTGGTAGCACAGGGCTGGCATCCCAGTACCTGGGAGATTGAGACAGGAAGATCACAGGTTTGAAGCCAGACTCAGCAAGTTAGTGAGGCTCTCAGCAACCTAGTGAGATCTGTTTCAAAATAAGAAATTAAAAAAAACTCAGGCTGGGGGTGTAGCTTGGAGGTAGAATGCCTCTGGGTTCAATACCAAGTATCACAAAAAAGTCACTCCCCCCCCCCCGGTTTTGCGTGGATTTTCCCAACACATACTGTTAGAAAATGCTTTTAGCTCTGTTCTCCAGCTGGTTCATTTCGAGGTGCTGGACCGGGTGGTCAGCGTGCACTCGTCTTTAGTTTGCTATGAATTCCACTAGATGGCAACATACTACAGGTTTCTCCACCAGAAAACCTGCAGAACCAGCTTCTCTGAGCACCAAGTCCTGGGACTCGGGTAAGATGATGCGGTCTCATGGCAAAGACTTTAGATTCCTGGCCCCGTTTCCTTCTCCCTACACCAGGTTAGCCATTCTTGCTCTAAAGTTGGCGCAGCCCAAGATGATACTACATTACACAGACAAGGCTCAACAACACACTCCTGTCAGTGAAAAATAAGGGGCTTGACAGGGCCGGCACAGTGGGCCACCAGGATCTGGAAGCTACAAAAGGACCACTCTTGACCCCCAGAAACATGTCTCCGGGACCCCAACACGTGGCACGTTCTGGACAGTTGTCAGATGGCGGCACACCAGAGATGTGTGGAGCTCACCCTGGCTCAGACAGAGCGGGTGGCACAGGGTGCACCTGGGTGGGGTGCGCGGGGAGCGGGCTCCATGGACCCCGTTCCTGGGACCGAGGACCACTGAATGACCCCAAGTCTGCACACTAGGAAAGTGTTTCTGAACACACTATGGAAGCACGAGGATGGAGCGGTTTGGGGACAGGCAAGGGACCCCACGGGGCAGCGACGGCTCTGAAGTTAATCTCCCCTAATGCACTGGGTTGATAGCTCCTTTGTGGTTGTTAATACATTTGCTGGAGTTTGTTTTAAACACGCAAATCCACTATAACCACCATGACTGTATTTCCTTGCCAGACTTAATGCTTAAGGGCCGTACGGAGCGGCGGCGAGGAGCCAGGCCCCAGCTCCTTCCAAGGACAGCAGGGCCTGGGGCCAGCCCCGGTGCCGCTCCTCTGCCTGTGTGGCTGTGCTGGGCCCGCTGGCCAAGCATCGATTTACATAAATACGAATTTGCTATTTATGCGTGTTCTTAGCTTTGTTTCAGTTTATAAGATTGGGAACAAAAGAACTAAAAGAGAAATGCGTCCAACTTCCTCTGAATAGATTGTTACATAAAAAAATCTACCGCTTTTATGTGAAAATGTACTGGCTTTTAGTCCAGTACTAATTTTTCTTACTTTTCTTTCCTTCTTTTTTTTTTTTTTGAAAGTACCGTGGATTGAACCCAGGGGCATTCTACCTCCGGGCTATACCCCCAGCCCTATTTTTTATTCTTTTATTTGGAAACAGGGTCTCACTAAGTTGCAGAGGGCCTCACTAAGTAGTTGAGGCTGGCTGCAAAACCGGATCCTCCAGTCTCAGCCTCCCAAGTACTGGGATTACAGTGTGCACCACCACGCCTGGCTCTTACTTTTCTTCTTTTCTTTTTTGTAGCATTGGGGATTGAACCCAGTGGTGTTCTTCCTCTAAGCTCCACCCCTAGCCCTGTTTTATTTTTTTATTTTGAAACAGGGTCTCACTAAGTTGCTGAGGCTGGCCTCGAACCTGCAAACCTCCTGTCTCAGCCTCCCAAGGACTGGGATTATAAGCATGCGCTACCATACCCTACTTTTTTCTTACATTTAAAAGTCTGGCTGAATCTGGGCTTACTGGTATTGCTCAGAGGTAGAGTGCCCTGGGTTTAATCCCCAGTCCCACCAAAAAATTAATTAATTAATTAATTAATTAATAATGAAATTTAAAAGGGTTGGGGGTGTAGCTTGGAAGTAAAACACCCTGGGTTCATTCCCCAGTACCACAAGAAAAAAAAAAAAAAAGAAGCGTGGATGGAGGGGGATATAAAGCAAGTGTTCATCAATGATTTTTTTTTCTAGGTTGAATGGTAATATCCTCTCATTCTATTTGATTAAATTGACATAATCCTGTGTAAGGTGAACACTCAAATATATTCATCCCAAACCACCCTAATTGAGGTGTAGGGTTGTTAGTAAAAAATTTGAACTACATACTTTTTAAAATGGAAAAATCTAGAATATATTCCTTTCCTTGAGACCTAGCTCCTCCCTCCCCCATATACAGTTAGGGAAGGGGTCCTGTTAATACTCTGCGCTTTGGGAGACCCGGGATTATTGAGTTGTTGAGTGTCTCACTAAATTGCTGAGGCTGCAATCCTCCTGTTTCAGCCTCCCAAGTACTGGGATTACAGATGTGCACCACTAAGCTCTCCTCTTTTTGCTGTTGTTTTGTTGTTGTTGTTGTTGTTGTTGTTTTGTTGTTGTTGTTGTTGTTGTTTTTAATGCCTGTCTTCATAGCCTGGTCTTTTACTTGTATTCTGGTGGTGCAAAAAAGCAAGTGTTCAAAGTCACTTAAGTTCTCTACATTCTGCCATCCAAGTTTATGAGGAAATGAAGTCTCCGGAGCCCCAGAAAGGCCTACACGCCTTGCTAAATGATTTGCTAGAGCCTCGGCCCTCACTGCGGCTCTGAACCCTCGCCTCTCTGCTCTCACATCTGCTAGTGTTATTCATGGCTGCTTCACGCCAGCCAGCTGGGGCTTAGAAACGTCAGGAACCTGCCCGGGGTGAATACAGCCTCCTGCCTGGGATTCCTGCCCTCGGCCTGCAGTGCTGAGCCCAGACAGGTCACATACATAGTCACGTCCTGCTGCTGGGGGTCGAGCCAGGGCCTCGGACACGCTAAGCACACGCTCTACCATGGAGCTGTACCCCGGCCCCCAACTTTCATTCCACAATGGGGTTTTACAGTGGATTCTTGGTATGTCCTCATCAACACCGACATTTTTGCTGAACCCCATTTTTAAAACAAGATTGTGTCCATATGATTTCCTTCCTCCCTGCTCCCCTCCCTCCCTCTCTTCCTTCCTTCCTTTTCTCCTGTGTTACTGGGGATTGAACCCAGGAGTGTTCTAGCTCTGAGCTACACCCCTTGGGGGACCCCACACCAGAATCGTCTAACCCAAATGCCCACGGTACTCTGGCTGAGACCCTGCCATGGACAGGTAGCTGTCTCTGGGGATTTAAAAGTCCTCATCAACAAGCAATGCCACACACCCTCTGGGCAGTTGGGGACACACTGCTGATCATTCTAGACAAACCCGCGGACGCCCCAGGCTTCCAAATGCAAAGCAGCAATACTCAGACCCCCAACACTTGGTACTGGAGATAGAACCCAGGGGCATTCTACCTCCAAGCTATATCCCAGCCCTATTTTATTTTCTATTTTGAAACAGGGTCTCACGAGGTTGCTGAGGGTCTAAGTTGCAGAGGTTCGAATCTTCCATCCTCCTGTCTCAGCCTGCTAAGTTCTGGGATTCCAGGCATGCGCCTGAGAGCAGATCCCACGCCCCCTGTAGGTGACCTACTCACTCCGTGAGCCCACCTGTTCCTGCCCACCATTCCTCCTGCACCACCACATGTCTAGCCACACTCAGCGATGCTCCCTGAGTCCCTGGCATTAAGGACACCCCAAAACCTCAAACAAGTGGCAGGCCTCAGAGGCCACAGGGAGTCAGGAAGCACAGAGGTCAAGAGCACTGTGAGCACTGTGTATGGAGTCCACAGATCTCGGTTCCAGTCCCCGCTCTGCCACCACCTGGCCTGGCCTTCCTTCCTCCTTGGAAACAAGGTCTCCATCTGCCACCATGCTGCTTCGTCTGTATGAGCTGAACCCAAGGTATTTACGTGACATGACTAAATGTCTCTCCTAGCCGGGCGTGGTGGCACAGGCCTGTAATCCCAGTACTTGGGAGGCTGAGACAGGAGGATCGCAGGTTTGAGGACAGCCTCAGCAAGCAGTGAGACTCTCATCAACCTAGCAAGACTCTGTTTCAAAAATAAAAATAAAATAGGGCCGTGGATGTAGCTCAAGGTAGAATGCCCCTGGGTTCAATCCTCAGTACCACAAAATAAATAAGTAAATAGATGATAGGTGATAGATGGATGGATGGATGGATGGATGGATGGATGTACGTCTCTCCTAAGTGACTCTTGTGGACAGTCACCACTGAGGGGTACAGGCAGGAACAGGTGAGATGCCGCTGGGCATAGTGGTGCATGCTTGTCATCCCAGTACTTGGGAGGCTGAGGCAGGAGGATCACAAATTTGAGGACAGTCTCAGCAACTTAGCAAGACCCTCAGCAACTTAGAGAGACCCTGTTTCCAAATAAAAAATAAAATAGGTCTGGGGGTGTCACCTGGAGGTAGAACACCCTGGGGTTCCATCCCTGGTACCACAAAAAAAAAAGAAAGAAAGAAAGAAAGAAAAGAAGAAGGCTGAGACGCCAACGACATCGTCTAATTGGAAGGACAGAGAGAAGAGCCACGCAGCCAGCTGAGACCCACCCGTCCCCGCTTCTTCTTCATACTGGGAATTGAGCTCAGGGGCGTTCTACCTCCAACCTATACCCCCAGCCCTTTCAATTTTCTAATTTTGAAACAGGGTCTTGCTAAATTGCTGAGGGTCTAAGTTGCTGAGGCTGGCCTCGAACTTGCAATCCTCCTGTCTCAGCCTCCCCAGTGCTGGGATGACAGGCGAGCGCCACCATGCCAGGCTTGTATCTTTAGAAAAGAAGCGCATCGGGTACCACTGCCTTCCAGGAAGCCTGTTTCTACTGGATTTGGCTAATTTAGAATCTGTGCTGGTTATGGCAGAAGGAGAAGGGACCCACGGTGTGCCAAAAACATGAGGAACGTAAGGCCTCAAGAACTGTTTATGTTACACAAGACCAAACTCCCAAATCCGGTTTTAGATTACTCCTGTGTCCCCAGCTTAACAGAACAACAGGAAACGCATCTGAAGATCCTCTGCATAAAACTGTGAACATTCCTTTTCATTTGGAGAGTCAGGAGGCAGCAGGAAGTCCCACAAGGTTGGACCAACTGTTCTCCTTAAATGGTTTCCAGGCACCAAAGCACCATTTACACTCCCAAACTTAATGTGCTATTTACAAATCATGTTTATCTGCTCATTAAAGCAGGTTCCCGGAGAATTTCCGCAAGACAAACTCTTTTCGCTTGATTTGCGTTTAGAATGTTTGAAGGCGTTGCATCCTCTTCCTGGGTAGGAAATACCGAACCCCCAATTGAGGGAGAGCTCCCAGATCTACGGCGTGTGTCATCTTGTCACACCCCAGCTTTGTAGGGAAGGAGACTGTCCCAGGGTCCAGCGGTAACGTGCCCCAGGATGCGCGGCGGAGCTGGGCTGGCACCACGCGTGGCCTGGTAACCTTGCCTGGGGTGGTGAGCCCAAACTCAGCACTTGTGCATGCTGACGACACTGCCCGACACACTGGGCGCCTGACATGACCCAACCGCCCTGCACCTCACAGTCCTCAAAGCAAACCCTCCAGATGTGCCTTCCCCACCCGAGAGACTCAGCTCATTAAGAAAGTTCAAGGAAGCCGGGCGTGGTGGCGCAAGTTTGTAACCCCAGTACTTGGGAGGCTGAGACAGGAGGATCCAGGTTAGCAGCCAGCCTCAGCTACTTAGTGAGGCCCTCCGCAACTTGGTGAGATCCTGTTTGAAAATAAAGAATAAAAAATAGGGCTGGGGTGTAGCTCGGAGGAAGAATGCCCCTGGGTTCAATCCCCAGTACTGCAAAAAAAAGAAAGAAAAGAAAAAAAGAAAGTTTGCGGAAACAGGAGCTTTTGCAACTGCCTAAGAAAATTATCAGAACCATTTTCTGGCTAACCTCAGCAGGCCGTGGCTGCAGGCACAGGCATCACACACCAAAAGGTTGCCTCAAACCTGCCGCTTCTCCCGGGAAGCTGCTAGAGATGCATACTCTCCAGGGGCCTCCGGACACCTGTTGGCCCTGGGGACTCCTACGCATGGGTTTTTACATTTATTTATTTATTTATTTATTTATTTATTTATTTATATTTTAGTACTGGAGATTGAACCCAGGGGCATTCTACCTCCGAGCTACACTCCCAGCCCTATTTTTATTATTTATTTATTTATTTATTTATTTATTTATTTATTTATTTATTTTAAAATCTTTTTTATTTTGGTACTGGGGATTGAACCCAGGGGCATTCTACCTCCAAGCTCCACCCCCAGCCCTATTTTTTATTCTTTATTTTGAAACGGGGTCTCACTAAGTAGCTGAGGCTGGCCTTGAAACTGTGATCCTCCTCTCTCAGCCTCCCAAGTACTGGAATGACAAGCGTGTGCCACCATGCCCGGCTTATTTTTTATTTTGAAACAGGGTCTTGCTCGGTTGCTAAAGTCTCGCTAAGTCGCTGAGGCTGGTCTTGATCCTGCGATCCTCCCGTCTCAGCCTCCCAAGTACTGGGGTGATAGGTGTGTGTCACCGCGTGCACCTGGCTTCCTACCTATGTTAATGTCTGAAATGTACTGGCCTGTGCAAGAAACTCAAACAAAGCCAGGCGTGGTGGCACACGCTTGTAATCCCAGTACTTGGGAGGCGGAGACCGGAGGATCTGGGTTCGCGGCCAGCCTCAGCTACTTAGTGAGGCCCTTCGCAACTTCGTGAGACCCGGTTTCAAAATAAAGGATAGAAAATAGGGCCGGGGGTGTAGCTTAGAGGTAGAACGCCCCTAGGTTCAATCCTCAGTACTGCAAAAAAAAAAAAAAAAAGAAACGCAAACAACTTGGAAAGTAAAATCGAGTGAGCCTCAGTGTTGAAAGAGAAAGATTCACTGTTCTGAAGGAGACCCCCAGCCCACCTCCAGCCCTATTTTTTATTCTTTATTATGAAACAGGGTTTCGCTAAGTTGCTGAGGCTGGCCTTGAACCTGTGATCCCCCTGTCTCAGCCTCCCAAGTACTGGGATGACAGGCGTGCATCACCATGCCTGGCCAGAGATCACCTCTTAAGTCCTGTCCAGATCCCTTATTTTAAGATCTGAGATGTGGGAGGATTACGTCCCATGCATGGCTCATATCCACAGGGAAACGGTGCTCAGGAGGCTGACGTCACACGAGGGTTATGTCAACGCCAGTCTCCGTTCTATCTGGCGGTGTGACCTCAGGCAAGCTACTTCTGAGGGCTCAGGTTTCCATCTGTACAATGTTGAGGAGACATCTACTTCAGTAAGATGAAGATTTTTGTGGATAATGCTATACAGTACTTAGTCCAATGTGTAATGCATAGTAATGAAATGTGCTTCATACTAATAGTTTTAATTAGAAAAAGAAGCCAGGCGTGGTGGCGCACACCTGTAATACCAGGACTTGGGAGGCTGAGACAGGAGGATCACAGGTTTGAGGACAGCCTCAGCAAGTAGTGAGACTCTCAGCAATCTAGAGATCCTTGTTTCAAAACAAAAAAATAAATAAATAAAATAGGGATGGGAGTGTAGCTCAGAGGTAGAATGCCCCTGGGTTCAATCCCTGGTAACATACACAAACACCAAAAAAAGAAAATTAAGAAAAAGAGATTTAAAACTTAATAGAGTATATCCAGTTTCTGGACTCATACACCTAGTATACACATGCACAATGTTTTGTAAAAAAAAAAAAATGAATGAACTGGGTACAGTGGCCCAGGCCTGTAATCCCAGTACTTGGGAGGCTGAGTACTTGCAGGTTGAGGCCAGCCTCAGCAGCTTAGTGAGGGCCTCAACAACTTAGTGAGACCCTGTTTCAAAATAAAAATTAAAATAGGACCAGGGATGTAGCTCAGAGGTAGAACACTGCTGGGTTCAATCCCAAGTACCCACCCCCAATACACACAAAATAATAATAATGACAACAACATTCCACCTGACATGGGACACAATTTCATTTCAGCCAAGAAAAGCAGACTTAAGAGGGAAGGCTTTAGAGCCAGAGACGTGTGTCCGAAAGCCAGTCCCCTGCGGAATTCACATCAGGTTGGGCTGCGCTGTCAGGGGGAACGTGAGTTAGTGCGCCCGTCATCTATCACTCGCTCTATTAAGGATGATTTCATTTTAATCACTTGGAGATAGATCTTGTGGCTTGCGGCTACACCCGCTTCCTGTTGAGAGAGTCACATCCAAGGATGGTCCCAGCCTATTATCGATGGCTAGTAATGCATCTGTCGAGACAGCCACATGATTTAAACATCTTCGGGCCACGTGTTTATCTGATTTTGATTTCTCTCTGCTTCTGTCTATTGTCCGTCCTGGTCCATTACATGGCTCCCTGACAGTGGTGACAGGGCCTCCTTGCATCTTGTCATATAATTGATCCCCCAGTGCAGAGTTGGGGCAGGAAAGGATACTGGTGTATCCTTTCCTGGGCATGGTGGCGCACACCTGTCATCCCAGTGCTTGGGAGGCTGAGACAGGAGGATTGCAGGTTCGCAGCCAACCTCAGCTACTTAGTGAGACATCTGCTCAGCAACTTAGTGAGAACCTGTTCCAAAAATAAAATAATAAAAAGGGCTGGAATTATAGCACGGGGGTACAATGTCCTTGGGTTCAATCCCTAGTACCAAGAAACAAATAATAAATAAATAAATAAAGTTGACAAACAGAACTAAATAAGGACAACATCTGAAGTGTCTGCACACCATATTGTTAAAGTCTTGCTCACATTAGGTTTCAGTGTAAGTAAATAGCATCTGTAATATTAAAAGTGAGAAAATAAGCCAGGCATGGTGTTTCGCACCTGTAATCCCAATAATCAGGAAGCTGAGACAGGAGGATCGCAGGTTGGAGGCCAGTCTCAGCAACTTAGTTAGACCCTCAGCAACCTAGTGAGAACCTGTTTCAAAACAAAAAAATAAAAAGGGCTGGGGGTATAGCTCAGAGGGGGTGTAGCCACTGGGTTTAATTTCCAATACCACCACCAAAAAAAGAGAAAGCATTACAATCTATTTTTGACAGTCAGAGGCAGCTAAGGATGAGTAATTTTCCCAAATGAGGATATCTGAGGACCAGGCCATTTTGCAAGAAGTAACCCTCGGCCACAGCTGGAAGGACTGTGGGTCCCCAGGGAAGGGCATTTCCTGTCAGAGAGATCTTTCAAGAGCCCCTTTACAAAAAATAAAGTCCTTGCCCATTTTCCGAGTCTGTGGGTTCAGAAGGGCAAGAATGGGGAAAGCGGAGAGCGGTGAAGCCAGCCCCGCTCCCCTGGAGGACAGCGGCCTCCCGACACATCCCTGCCGGCCACTCCACGGAGATGACCTGTGGTCTCCTTTGTCCAGCCCAACCCAGCACTCCACGCAGCTTGCTCCTGGGGACACACTACTAGAAAACAGCTGGAAGCGCCGCGCCCTGCAAGGTGGGTCCTCGCGGGAGCCCTCTGCTCCCTGGACTGGTCCCCGATACTGCTGACACAGACAGCAAGCGCAGCATCCTCCCAGGAGGGCGAGGGGCACACTGTAGTCACCTCTGCCTTCTCATAACTTGCCATGGCCGCTGTGGCCAACACACTCCATTAATGTAGTCCATACACAGAGCCTGTGCTGCAGATCCACCCGCCACCGCGGGGGTTGGCTGAGCACATTGGGGCAGGAACAGCGCGCATGCTGCGTCTGATACAAGTGGATGAGAAAGCGCTCAGCTTTGACACAGAGATCCGGGGCCACTAGACCTGGAGGGGTGGGGTTGGCGGCACTGCAGGTGACCACCTGAAGGCTCACCTTGGTTATCGGACACAGCCGGGAGCATTGCTTAGCAACGGCTGAGTACCAAGCACTGGGGTACACACACTCTAGAACACAGACACTGTGGTGCATGCGCTCTAGATCACTGACACTGGGGTGCACATGTCCTAGATCACAGACACTGAGATGCACGCGTCCTAGATCACAACAATGAGATACTCGTCCTAGATCACAGACACTGAGATGCATGCATCCTAGATCACAGATACTGGGGTGCACATGTCTTAGATCACAGACACTGGGGTGCTCGTCCTAGATCACAGACAATGAGATGCTCATCCTAGATCACAGACACTGGGGTGCACATGTCTTGGATCACAGACACTGAGATGCATGCATCCTAGATCAGACACTGGGGTGCTCGTCCTAGATCACAATGAGATGCTCGTCCTAGATCACAGACACTGGGATGCACATGTCTTAGATCACAGACACTGAGATGCATGCGTCCTAGATCACAGACACTGGGGTGCTTGTCCTAGATCACAGACACTGGGGTGCACGCACCCTCAATCACAGACACAAGGCAGTTAGAACGTCACAGCCAAGAGTGCGGGACAGAGGGAGAAGTGATCGTTCATGACACAAGTACTAGCCTATAAACACTGGCATGGTTAGTGGGACATGGTGGCGCATGCAGTACTTGGGAGGCTGTGACAGAAGGATCCCAGGTTGGAAGCCAGCCTTAGCAACTTAGAAAAACCCTATTTCAAAATAAAAAGGGCTGGGAGTGTAGTTTGGAGGTAGAATGACCCCGGGTTCAATCCCCAATACAAAATGTATATAAATGGCGTGGGGATCCAGGAGGGTGATAGAGGGTGGTTTCGGAGACCACCCCGAAAGGACCGTTTAGGGGCTGGTGAGCTGGGGCCCTTGAGTCAGGCTGGGCAGTGGTTTCAGGTGGGCAATGGGGAGAAGAGCCCCTCCCTCAGTGGGAACCTCACGAATCAAACTCACAGGCTGAGCCGGGCGTGGTGGTGCATGCCTGTAATCCCAGGACTTGGGAGGCTGAGACAGGAGGACCGCAGGTTCAAGGCCAGCCTCAGCAACTAATGAGACTCTCAGCAAACTAGCAAGACCCTGTTTCAAAACAAAAAAATGGTCAGACATGATGGACAAAATAAATCGGGGTGGGGCTGCAGGTCAGAACACCTATACCATTTTACATCAGGGATGGTCTCACGGGTCTGAGACGCAGGAGCATACACGTACAAGGCAGAGAGGGCAGAGAGAGCAGGGACCCTGTTGGGGATGTGGGGGGGGGACAATGAGCCAAAGGGCAGGAGGAGAGCAACAGAGAAGCAGAGGATGGAGCAGGAGCGGGAGCAAGAGCAGGAGCAGCCTGGAGCTCGCGGCCACTGTAAGCGCTGGGCCTTCTGCTCTGGGACTGGGTGGTAACAGGTAACTTTAGGATTTGGGGCCAAGCACAGGGAGGCTGGGGTTGCTGCTGACTGCTATCTGAGTGGAAGGGACGGAAAGGGGCAGGTGAGGCAGGGCTGCTGAGGAGATGGCCGGTGCATGCTCAGGGTGGACAGTAGAATAGTGGACAGCCTCACGGAGACAGAGGGACACTGGAGCCACAGGTGTGAAGTGACGAGCCGCCAGCTTCACTGCAGTCCACGCAACAGGGTGAAACGCTGGTGTACAAGGAGCAGGGAACGAAGCCCAGGGCTGAGTCCTGCGGAAAACACTCGGAGGGGAGGGGCTGCTTCGAGATGACGATGGAGCCGTCAAAGGCACAACCAAGAGTGGCCTCTAAGAGTCGAGACGGGCAGGGTTCTAAAAGTCCAGGGAAGGGAAGGGAAGAGCTCTCTCCATCCTACACCCCAGAGTGAAATGCTTCATCCTAGACCCTGCCCAAATGCTTCAACTCTCATCTACTCTTTTCTTTTTCTTCTTTTCTCTCTCCTTTCCTTCCCTCTTTCCCTCCCTCCTTCTTTCCATCCATGAATCCATCCATCCATCCATCCATCCATCCTTCCTTCCCTCTTTGGTACTGAGGATTGAACCCAAGGGCATTCTACCCGAGCTACACCCCCAGCCCTCTTAATTTTTTATTTTAAAACAGGTCTTGCTAAGTTGCTGAGGGTCGTGCTAAATTGCTGAGGCTGACCTCGAACCTGCGATCTTCCTGTCTCAGCCTCCCGAGTACTGGGATGACAGGCGTGCACTGCCAAGCCGGGCTCATGGCTCTCATTTAATCCTTGGAATAGCCCTATGACATATATCCTAAGACAGCGCAAGTGAGTCTTGGGGAGACCAGGCCACTTGCTGGGACGTAGGGACGGCCAGGAGGTGGGAGCCCAGAGGGAGTGGTAAGTAGCTGGAGGCTACTTATGCAAACTGTGGACTGGACGGAGCAGATGCTGTGAACTGGATGCTGTGGACGGAGGGTGGACCTGGCTCTGCTGCAGGGCAGGTGACCCTGGACAGCTCTCTTGACAACCTTCCCCCTGCTCTCTACAATGTTACTTCTCTGGGGGGAAAGTTACAAATTAACTTCTAGAACATGATGTGTCCACAAGCCCAGAGGAAAGGAGGGGGAAGGGCAGCCGATATAAATACAGTGTATTTCGGGGGGGGGCGGTTCGATAACAATTACAATCGGATTGATCAGGCCAGATGAATTCATATGCACAAGGTTAAAACTAATTATAATTTCCGAGTGATTAGCGAGGCTCTCAGCAACTTAGTGAGACCCTGTTTCCAAATAAAAAATAAAATAGGGCTGGGGGTGTAGCTCAGAGGCAGAATGCCCCTGGGTTCAATCCTCACTACCCCCCCATAAAAAGTGCAAATGAATATAGCCATTTCTATTAAGGATCCGGCAGCTATAGCAATAATAGATTACACTGGGTTATGAACTTTCAGAAAAGAAAAAATGTACAAATTGACAGTAAGAATGACATGGTTTGTAAAAATGACATGATTTGTGTCTTCACTGAATTTACATATTTTTATCTTAAAAGATACTAGAAGCCGGGCATGATGGTACATACCTGTAATCCTAGTACTTGAGAGGCTGAGACAGGGGGATCGCAGGTTCCAGGCCAGCCTCAGCAACCTAGCAAGGCCCTCGGCAACTTAGTGACACCCTGTTTCAAAATTAAAAAAATAATAAAATAGGGCTGGGTGTGTAGCTCAGAGGCAGAATGCCACTGGGTTCAATCCCAGTAACACACACACACACACACACACACACACACACACACACACATACACACACACACACACACACACACAAACACACACACAGATACTCCTTAAGCACGCATTGTTACATAATACCAAATCTCAGGCCACTCCTGAAGAGTGTGATTCTCATATGTAGACTAAATGTTGACCTGTTTAAAAAAGACACTCTCTCCATACTGTTTCCACCAGTCACAAGTATCCATAAGAAGTTTCATACCATGAAAACAGATACCATGTAACACAGAAACACTACAGTCACTGAAAAGAAAGGCACATGGTTTCACTCTGCTGAGACTTGCCAAAACCACTCTTGTTATCATATTAAAGTGCTCTCACAACTCTGTAACGAAAGCGAAAATGTTTTGAACAGGGGACTCTCCACCCCACCCACCCCCGACTTCTTGGGGCCCCTGGGGAAAAGAAACTCTGGCTCCAGGTATCAATTCTTATAGATATGTGCTAGTTCCAACAGGAAGGACAGACCCTGTTGGTTTTCGCTGTAAAAGATGAGTATCACTTTTGAAAAATCTTGCCACATTCCAAGCAAGGCTTTTCAAAACCAGTTCTGTGTCTACTGAGGCAACCTCCTAACTCAACCATGATAGAGAGCGTCTGCAAACTTTCCACAAGCTCTGGGGACACCCTGAGGTTCCATCCCTGGGCCCCCATGACAGATAAAGGGCTGTGCATCCTTGCACCTGCCCACGGGTCAAACATGTCTTGTGTTCCTGTGGGTTAGACTCAATTCTAAGTACTGGGATTTTGCAAGTGTCCAAAAAAGTCCCTGCCCGGTGACCCTCTGTGGAGGGGAGGTATTGAGGGACTGGGGACCCAAGAGGGAAATAGACAAGTGTGTGAAGGGCACGGTGTGCACGCCTAGAATCCCTGTACTTGGGAGGCTGAGACAGGAGGATCACAGGTTGGAGGCCAGCCTCAGCAACTAAGCAAAGCCCTCAGCAACTTGGCGAGACCCTGTTTCAAAATAAAAAATAAAAAAAAGGACTGGGGGTGTAGCTTGGAGGTAGAATGCCCCTGGGTTCAATACCAATAACAACAACGATGATGATGATGATGATGATGATGATGATGATGATGATGATGGAGGAAACACAGGCCCAGGCAGGTGGACACAGATGTAGACAGTAGTGGTCAGGGAGGCCTCTCCGAGGCACCCCCAGCTACACCCAGGGAAGGCTGGGACTGTCCCCCTTACAGACAAGGGGAGACCTTGGTGGCTACAGGACTCCAGCACCGGCGGGCACGTGGATCCACCCAGGCCCTGGGCGCAGACAAATCGCAGAGGGAGGCGCCTGTGCAGCCATAACACCACGCCACTTCCTCGGGGGCTGGCCAACTTTTCCGACCGCTGTCAAGGCTAAGGTCATGCGGAGCCACCCGGGAGCGCGGCGGGGAGGCCGGCCGGCCATGGCCAGCCGGGCAGCCCCAGCAGCGGCCCGGGGCAGGCTCTCCCGGCCCTGGGCGCGGGGCGGTGCGGGTTTGCAGGGAGCGACCCGGGGAAGCGCTGCAGAAACTTTTGGGGCTGCGCTCCACGCTGTGGGTCCGCACCCGGCCGGCGATGGGGCAGCGTCTGCTCCACTGCCGGGCCGAACCAAGCCAAGTGGACCGGGCCGGGCCAGCGCCGGGCGGGCGGGCCGCGGAGACAAAGCGCGGCGCGGGGCTCACCTGTCCAGCCAGAAGGTCCAGGGCGAGTGCAACGGGACGGCACCCGGCTCGGGCCGCAGCGCGGGCAGAGACAGGCCCAGGGGTTCGGCGGCGGCCGCGGGGGACCCCGGAGGCTCGGGGGGCGCGGCGGCCGGGGGCAGCGCCATCTTCTCCGCCCCGCCCGCCCGCCAGGCCGTGGAGGACGCGGACCCGGGAGCGAACTGCGGCTGAGTCACCGGCCCCGCCCCGGCCGCCCCGCCCCGGCCCGGCCCGCTGCTGCCCGCCCGAGCCCAGGCGGCAAGCCGGGCACCGTGGACGCCGCGGGACAGGCCCGGGACCAGAGGCCCACAGGGGCGAGAGGGGCTGCAGAGACGGCACGCACGGCCCGCCCGGTGGACGCAGGCTGCCACTCACATGGCCCCGGGAAGGAGAGACATACCAGCGGTCCAAAGGGTGGCGAGAAGCTGGCAGATGGCTGCAGGAGGGGAGGAGGCTGGAAGGACAGATGGAAGCACAGTTGGATATGACAGATAGATGGAGAGGGGGCCAATGGCCAACTGGATAGAGAGACGCCTGCGCCCCGGAGGGCAGAAAGGAAGACCAGCCAGACGGAGGGGGCCGAGGACCAGCGAGGACCGGTGACGCGGGCTGGAGGTGGCGCAGATCAACCGTGCATCCCTTCCCCGCCCGCTAGTTCCCTAGTTGAGGGGATGTGAAGGGAACAGAGCCCCCTCCCCGCCCTCGGGAGCCACCGGGCGCCCCAGCAAGAGGCCTGCCTGGCCCAAAGCTTCCGAGGAAGGAAGGCTCTCCATCCGCCTCCGCTGGAGTCGCCAGGCCTGTCCCCAAGCACAGGCCAGGACGCAGGAGGAAAGCCCCGCAGATGTGAACACGGCGCCTTCTGCTCCCCAGGCCTCTGAGCGCCCCAAAGTCACCACAGCCATGACATCCCGGAGCTCAAAGTCAGAGGACTTGAGCACAGTCCTTCCCCGGGGTCTCTGGAACTCTCTTTTGCAAAAAAAAAAAAAAAAAAAAACAAGAAGTGTGAGGTGTGTGGACCTCGTATGTCACCATCGGCCTGGTCATGTCACCCACTTGGAACCTGTGTTTCTGGCTTGTCCTTCCCTGTCTTATTTATTTATTTATTTATTTATTTATTTATGTAGTGCTAGGGATTGAACCCAGGGGCATTCTACCTCCGAGCTACACCCTCAGCCCTATTTTATTTATTTATTTTAAAACAGGGTCTCACTAAGTTGCTGGGGCTGCCCTTGAACCTGCGATCCTCCTGTCTCAGCCTCCCAAGTACTGGGATGACAGACGTGTGCCACCACACCGGGCTCTTCCCTGTCCTTTAATAGCCAAACCTGCTCGTAGGTTTTCTGCCTGGCCTAGGGTATGTTCTGCCCTGGACTTACGCATCCATGGGGATGGGCTAGAAGAGGAGTCAGAAGAAGATGGGCTCTGGGGCTGCACAGCATGATGGCCAGGCTGTCGCCAGTCCAAGGGAGGTGCCCGCCCCAACAGGTAATCAAGGAGGGACAAAACGGTAACAAGACTGATGCTTCCAACACAACCTCCACACGACGCGAGATGCTGGACGCAGTGACGTGTTTTATGCAGTCCTTCCAAAGCTGAGATACTGGGGACCACTGGTTAGAAGCATTGCTGTGGTTGAATCTCTCCTTCTATGCTTATCAATAAAACACATACATGCCACTGTTTAGTCTGGTCTGAGCACTTTATCCTAGGAACTACTCACCGGGTTGTTGTAATTAGACAATCTTACATACGCAGAACAGAGAAGTTAACCTCAAGGTCACACGGCTAGTAAGGGGTAGTGCTGGGATTTGAACACAAGTGTTCAGACTCCAGAGTCTAGACTTCCAACTGCCAGGCACCCCGGCTTCCCTAAGTGGAGACTAACGATCCAGATAGTAAAACTGAGCCTTGACTAGGAGGTCTCCCTTCCTCCCAAGAACATCCATCTCCCTGCCCAGAGTAAACCGATGGTACCAGCTTCCGTCCAGAAAAATGCAAGTATGCACCTACAAGCGCATATCTAGATTTATAAATTGCATCTTTATATCTTTCTAATAACAGAAATAGAAGCATTTAATACCAACGCTGCACATTCTTATTTTACGTATTCTATCTTCGAAGATTTTTCCATATCAAAACATATAGATCTCTTTCATCTTAACGGCCGCAAAGTAATTCATTGTAAAGAAGTAATATCATTTTATTCGCTAGCCCTCAACATGAATGCGATTTCTAGCCATTCTTCTATAAATAATGTGACCACTTGTATATTGATGTCTCCCCTCATCTGTACACAGTTATCTCAGAATAAGTCCAGAGAAGTTGAATTGCTTGCTGTATTAAAAAATCTGCTACACGCTGCCAAATTGTTGTGTAAAGTAGCTACATGAATTTATATGTAACTGACTTATAAGTAATGGCTGGTTCTGGAAATTTATTCTACCTGACATTTATCTGCATAAAGCTTTGCTTTCTAATGATTAGAAAACGACACAGACTATATCAAATTCTGATTCTTTCTTGCACCCCTTAACAATACACTCAGCAAGAGAGAGCTATTTGAAAATTTTTATCTGTGGTTTCTATGAAAGGAAGTGTGTGCTGCATGATAAATTCCTTCCGGAATACAGAACTAGGAACAGCCTGACAGTCCTTTCTTGCGAGGCAATTCTCAATCTCCTTCTGTTTTTGCCGTGGCTTCTAGGATGCTCAAAATTATGTCTGTTATTCAATCCCAACATCACTATTAACCCATGAAGGAGCATACTGTTTTTTTATCTCCTGTTTCTGTTGCAGTGAACTAACTGGGCATGTGCATCTTGTACTGGGAAGTCCTCCAATCCATTTGGGGGAGGTGGTGGTATATAAATAAAATGGAAATGATCTGGTGGTAAATGAAAGGCCAGGCGGGGTGGCTAAGAGGAAAGGATGGGAGGGGACAAGGGGACAACTTTCTTCTTTTTTTTTTTTTCTTTTTTGGTACTTAAGATTGAACCCAGAGGCATTCTACCTCCAAACTACACCTCAGTCTCTATTTTATTTTTTATTTTGAAACAGGGTCTCACTGTGTTGCTGAGGCTGTCCTTGAGCCTGTGATCCTCCTATCTCAGCCTCCCAAGTACTGGGATGACAGGTGTGTGCCACTGCGCCCGGCTGGTAACTTTTATCTCCTTCCCATTGGACATGTGCAAGAGGCCTTGGTTATTCTTATTGCTCTTCAGAACCATTCTTACAGGAAACAAATGAGGACAATTTCCCTCATCTTCCCTGTTTTGTACCTCGATGGCAGAAATTAGAATTCCAGGGAGAACAAGGGGGCTTGGGGACCATCTAAGCGGACCTATGGCTTTACGAACGAGGAAACTGAGGCCAGAGAGGAGAGGCGACTTACCTGAGGCCAGAGTCTAGGAAGTGACAGAGGCGGGACTAGGCCGTGGGTGGCTGGAGGTCCAGGCCAAGGCGCTCCCACACTGCATACCGCGCCATGCAGACGACTTGGGGTGGCAGGAGCGAGGAAGAGAAGGTGACCCCACAGCCCCTAGCAACGAAAACAACAGAGAGGACTTGAGGCACTCATAAATAATTAAGCAATTAGCCGCAGCGGCGGCTCCCCGCCCCTCCAGCATCCAGTCACCAAGGCAACTTGGGCAGGGTGCCTGCTGGTTGCTTAGTAACACTGTGGTCTGTTCCCCTGACATGCTCCCAAGGCATCAAAGGATTTGAGAACCCGGGAGAACCTTAGCTGGGGGATCACTCCTCCAACACCTTTATTTTCCACATGAGGACATGGAGGCCCAGAGAAGCTGGGGAACCCGCCTGAGGTCACACAGCTGTTCAGAGGCACAGCCAGGCTCCGTTCCCAGGTGCTTGCCTCTGGCCTAGGGCTGCCTCGGGTGGGCTACGCGTGGAGGAGACAAGGAGATCTCCCCACCATTACTAGGAGAATGAGGAAGTCAAAGCCAGTGAGCAGCAAGTCAGAGACAGAGACCTTGAGCGCTACTGTGCAATTAGCAGGAGCTGGTAATCCCATCAGCCCAACTTTCACCATTGCCATGGCAACATGGGTGAGGCGGGTGCTGGTTGCCTAGTAACTAGTGGTCCTCTCTCTTCCACTCGCATCCCGCTCCCTGGGAGTCACAGGAACAGTAGACTGTTGAGTTGGGTGGGAAGCCAGGGATGCTAGCATGGTCTCCTTCCTTAATCAAGGAGGAAACTGAGGTCCAGGGACACTGTGCAAGTCCCATGGCCATCAAGCTAGCTAGTGGCAATCCCGCCAATGATGACCCGTCACAGCACTGCGGGAAGGAAACCTTCTACTCCATGAAGATGGAACATGGCAGGAAGTGCCTAGTGGTCCTCTTGAGAGGAGATACTTCTACCTCTTGTCTAAATGGTGGCAATACCACACACAGCAAAGGACTACAGGAGGCATTGTGCCCAGCAGATAAACACTAGGTCTCTAAACTCAGAAAACTTGAGTCCAAAACCAGCTCTTAGCCGGGCGTGATGGAGCACGTCTGTCATCCCAGTACTTGGGAGGCTGAGACAGGAGGATTGCAGGTTCGAGGCCAGCCTCAGAAATTTAGCAAGACCCTCAGCTACTTAAGACCCTGTTTCCAAATAAAAAATAAAATAGGACTGGAGGTGTAGCTCAGAGGTAGAATGCCCCTGGGTTCGGTCCACAGTACCACACATATATATGCAAGAAAACCCAACCAAGCTCTTCCCAAACCTGGCAGAAATCTTCTCCGCTCTGTGCCTCAGCCCCTACACCTGAGGATGAGCATCCTGAGAGTCCATTACCTCCCAAGCCACCGTTAGGATTAAATGAGAATATCCAGGGCCTGGTAGGTCGTAAAGATGCCGTACGTGTTAGGCGTTCATTCATTCCACATTCTGTAAATAGCTGTTGCAGGTCTACTATGCAGAAGCCACCAGTCTGGGGTCCTAAGATTCACTAGTGAGCACTACAGACAAATGAAATCCTGTCCCAGGGAGCCGACATTCCAATGTATGCATAGGTGCATATATATATATATATATATATATATATATATATATATATTATAAATCAAGTGTTTGTTGAAAAGGTGCAGGAGCTTACAGGCAGCATGCTGTTTATGTTGCTGGGCTCCTTCTCCAAGACTAAGCAGCTTCCTGTTTACTGGGTGTGATGCTATAAATATGCAGGCCTGTCTTCTATGTGGGAACTCCGGCTTCCCTTCTGTTGGAAGTGCTCAAGAGAAAGGCTCTCAGTGGCCACTAGGTGGCAGACCCTAGGTCCCCTGCGTCCAGGGCACAGGAAGGCACAGGCCAGGCCCTCAGATCCTGACTTGGATCGTGCAGGGAAGCCAAGTGTTAAAAGTCAGTGTGGCTGGGGCGATGGCTTGGAGGACTGGTGGAGACTGAAGACTGTTCTGGGACCCTGGGGGTGTCAGGGGCGGCTGCAGTGTGTTTTAGGGCTGATCGCTTTGAGCGAGACTGATCTGAGTGTTCACTGAGATCCTGCGTAGGTAAGCTGTGCGATACGGGCAGGTGAGCAACCCTGCGAGGTTCCAGCTTCCTCATCTGGACAGAGATGATAACAAGAGCCTCCCTTTGCAAGGTGCATATAGGAAGAAGAGTGCAACCATTGTTAGCAAGATGCTAAAGACGCCAGGGCATGGTGGCGCACACCTGTCATCCCAGCACTTGGGAGGCTGAGGCAGGAGGATTGCTAAGTTGCAGGCCAGCCTGGGCAACTTAATGAGACCCTGTCTCAAAATTAAAAAAGGGCTGGGGATGTTAGCTCAGTAGCAGAGCACTTGCCTAGCATGTGCAAGGGCCCGGGTTCAAATCCCAGACACACACACACACACACACACACACACACACACCCTTATACAGAAAATAAAAACTTATTCAGCAAAATATTAGAAGGCTATGAGTCCTGTTCTAACATGCCCACCCACACCACATCTCCCTATACATTTAGCCCAAACATCTGAGGGTGGATGTTCACCTTTGCAGGCCTGACAGAATATTATGATGTTCATGCAGTGGACTCTCAACTAATAGCTAAATAATGACTTCTTCTATTAATATGCTTTCATCAGCTGGGAATGGTGGCACACGCCTATAATCCCAGTAATGGGGAAGCTGAGACAGGAGGATCGCAGGTTGGAGGCCAGCCTCAGCAATTTAGTGAGACCTTCAGCAACCTAGTGAGACCCTGTTTCAAAATAGAAAAGAAAATAGGGCTGGGGGTGTACCTCGGAGGTAGGATGCCCCTGGGTTCAGTACCCAGTACCACAAAATAAGTGAATAAATTAATTTAATTAAATAAAAAGGGCTGGGGGGTGTAGCTCGCAGGTAAAATGCCTCTGGGTTCAGTCCACAGTACCACAAAAACAAAACAAACAAACAAAAAAAACCTTCACTAAAGCATAGATTGAAACATTTCATAAGTCATTTACTCCTTAAGAGCCAAATACACTAAAATCTGAGAAGCCGTTACCAACTGATAGGCAATCAGTAAAGGAAAATAATTTTTCAAATGAAGCGATATTATTTGTTTTGCCCCCAAAATGCAATTGTGGACATTTTTCAGAACTGTCACTACTGTACAACGTACTACCATAAGAATCAGGAAGACGCTTCCAAATGGCATGCGGACCAAGGAGAACTCTGTAGTTACTAAAACCCTTCCCTTCTATACTCAGCCAGAATGGCACACCCCCACACAGCAAGGTGCTATCAATTTCTCCCTCTTTTCTGGCCCATTTCCTTTTGCTACATATTGTACACAGAATGTTCAGTGGCACATCATGATATTTCTTTAAAATTTTCTTACCGCTTGTGGTAACACAGTATTCTCATTCCCAGAGGATAAAAGACACACTTATTGACACATTCTAGGTCCATAATAAAATAGGAGCTCCAGTGGAGGCCAGGTGCCTTTGTGCCATTTCATGCCACAAATATCTACTATCATTGACAGTGGTTTTCAAGACAGAGAGAGAAAAAACCAGGTGTGGGGCACATGGATGTACTTGGGAGGCTGAGACAGGAAGATCACAGGTTCAAGGCCAGCCTCAGCAACTTAGCGAGACCCTGTTTCCAAATAATAAATAAAATAGGGCTGGGAGTATAGCTTGGAGATAGAATATCCCTGGGTTCAATCCTAGGACCAGAAAAAAAAAAAGATAAAAATCACTTTGGTCCTTTCAAAACCTCCCTGACCCCTTAGAACCACACTCTGAATTATCCTAAATTTGGCCCGATTCCCTATCATTCCTAAAATGCCCAAGGTTCATGTTTTCTTATATTACTGGGCAAAAATATTTTATGTGACATTAAACATAATCTCGTCGATAAAATGCAACGCCATATTTTCCCTATTTTGCAAAAGCACAGTTAATGGTGCAAATAATTTCCTATTTTTCATTCCGAGAGAAAATCGTTAATATAACCGTACTTCTTGCAAGAATCGAAATTTAGCTGTAAGAAGGCACACGTCACCCAGAGAGGCGAGGTATAAATTAGCAGCAGAGAAACAAGCCTACCGATTCCACTGTCCAGATGGAAATGAATAACCGGATCATGGTTCGTCAAATCTCAGAGCATCTTAGTAAGTTACTGCGTCAGCTCTGTGGATTTAATTTGACTAGAAGACATCAGAAAATGATTATGACCTACACAAGTACCTTCTTCATTTAACTAACATTTGGCATGGGGTGGAGCCTCTCCTTTTATTCTTTTATTATTGTTATTTTTTTAAGTACTGGAGATTGAACCCAGGGATGTTCTATCTCTGAGATACATTCCCAGCCCTTTTTATTTTGAAACAGGGTCTCACTAAGTTTCTGAGGCTCTTGCTAAGTTGCAGAGGCTGGTCTCGAACCTGCGACCCTCCTGTCTCAGCCTTCCAAGTACTGAGATGACAGGTGGGTGCCACCATGTCCTGATTCCTTTTATTCTGAAGGCGAATTTACCCTCTAAAATGGGCTTTAGGTTGCTAACTCTGAAAAGTAACCCAAGGTTAACCGGAAAAATGGGCCCAAACTGGAATTCAATTATTGGCATTCAGAGGCTGGAGCCCCAGTGATTGATCAAATCTTTCTATCAAAGGAAGAATCCAAATACTTCTTTTTACCAGGCAAGCTGGTAAGTACAAGTTGTCATGGAAACAGGATGTATTCAAATCATAGGAGGGATGAGGTTCATCTAACTAGGTGTTCATCTCTAAATGGGAGAAATTGTTGTAGCTGAAATCCCTTATCTCCATTAAAAACAATCGTCTCCTTTATTGTACACAGGAAGACACAGACACAGAGCCTCGCTCCCGTGAAACAGAGAATTAAAATTACTTGCAAAAGAATCGGTGCGTAAATAAAAAGACATCAGATGAAAATGAAACCCATAATATAAAGCTACTGACGCGTGGTGAAGGGGTGGGCGACTGGGAATCAGATCATCCTTCCTTCCTCTACCCGGGACAGCCTTTCCTTCAGGAGCAACTGTTTCTGAAAGACTGGTCTGGGATGGAGCAAGTTCTCTGGAAGTTGAGGTGTCTCGTCACCACTTCTGGCAATAGCAGAGGCCCTTGTCAACACACAGGCTCTTGATGGAGACGCAGGGCAAAGGCACTGTGCTGAGCAGGCATTTCTAGCTCCTTAATGAGGTGATCATTAAGAAATATGAGGCACGAGTTCATTTGGGGGGACAGTACAAAGTCACAGCTCTGCCCAAGAGGCAGCCTGAAGGCCTTTCTGGATCAAGGTAGCCTAGGGAGCCGGGTGTGGTGGCTCATACCTGTCATTCCAGGGCTTGGGAGGCTGAGACAGGAGGATGGCAGGTTTGAGGCCAGCCTCAGCACCATAGTGAGACACTCAGCACCTTAGTGAGACCCTGTTTCAAAATTAAAAAATAAAATAAAATAAAGCTGAGCGTGGTGATGCACACCTGTAATCCCAGTACTTGGGAGACTGAGACAGAAGGATCGCAGGTTCTAGGACAGCTTCAGTAGCATGGCTGTCAGGGGCTGAGGAAGAGGTGGAGCACAGAAGTTCTTAGGTCACTTAATCTATTCTTTTTTTTTTTTTTTTTGCGGTACCGGGATTGAACGCAGGGGCGTTCTACCTCCGCCCTACACCCCAGGCCCTATTTTTTTTTATACTTTATTTTGAAACCGGGTCTCACGAAGTTGCGGAGGGCCTCACTAAGTAGAGAGAGAGAGAGAGAGAGCTGAGGCTGGCCGCGAACCCGGATCCTCCGGTTTCCGCCTCCCAAAGTACTGGGATTACAAACGTGCGCCACCACGCCCCGCTACTTAATCTATTCTTTATAATACTATAACGTGTCATTCTACACTTGTCAATACCCACAGAATATGTACGTGTGTGTGTGTGGTACTGGGGACTGAACCTAGGGGCATTCTACCACTGAGCTACACCACCAGCCCTTTTTATTTTTTGTTTTGAAACAGGGTCCTGCTAAGTTGCCAAGGGTCTCGCTAAAATATTGAGGCTGTCCTTGAACCTGGAATCCTCCGGTCTCAGCCTCCCAAGAACTGGGATTCTAGGTGTTCGCCACCACGCCCGGCTATTTCAGTCAGCATTCTTACTGGTGTGACCTAAACTATCTGAGGACCACAACTTAAGCGTGAAGAAGACTCATTTGCTCACAGTTGTAGAGATGTCAGCGTTTCTGCCCACAGAGCTCAGGATATGAAGCAGGGAGTAGAGAGAGAGCGCCGGCGCGCGCGCGCGTTTGCAGGCGCAAGGGCTCTGCTCTCACATCATGGCGGCCGGAAGCAGAGAGAGAGAGAGAGCGCACGAGGAGGCGGGGCCGCCTATAGTCTCCAAAGCCACGCCCCCCCGGGGCTCCTCCATAGCAACCAAGCCCCGCCTCCAACATGGCTGCCTTGTCTACCCCGCCTCCAACATGGCTGCCTTAGCAACCAAGCCCCGCCTCCAACATGTCTGCCTTGGCAACCAAGCCCCGCCTCCAACTTGGTTGCCTTGGCAACCAGGCCCGCCTCCAATTTTTTATTTCCTTTTTTTTGGCGGTACCGGGGATTGAACCCAGGGACATTCTACCTCCGAGCTACGCCCCTAGCCCTATTTTTTTTTTTTTTTTTTGCGGTACCGGGGATTGAACGCAGGGGCGTTCTACCTCCACGCTATGCCCCCGGCCCTATTTTTTATGCTTTATTTTGAGACCGGGTCTCACAAAGTTGCGGAGGGCCTCACTAAGGAGAGAGAGAGAGAGAGAGACACAGAGAGAGAGAGAGACAGGGAGAGAGAGAGTGAGAGCCGAGGCTGGCCGCGAACCCGGATCCTACAGTCTCCGCCTCCCAAAGTACTGGGATTACAAGCGTGCGCCACCACGCCCGGCCCCCAGCCCTATTTTTTTTTATCCTTTATTTTGAAACTGGGTCTCACGAAGTTGCGGGGGGAGGGGCTCACTAAGTAGCTGAGGCTGGCCATGAACCCGGATCCTTCGGTCTCCGCCTTCCAAGTACTGGGATTACAAGCATGCGCCACCACACCCGGCCTTATATTATACTTAATATAAAAGAGTCAATTCACCAAGAGGACTTAATATTTCTTTCTTTTTTTTTTTTTTTGAGGTACCGGGGATTGAACCCAGGGGTGTTCTACCTCCATACTACACCCCCGGCCCTATTTTTTATACTTTTATTTTGAAACCGGGTCTCAAGAAGTTGCAGAGGGCCTCACTAAGGAGAGAGAGAGAGACAGGGAGAGAGAGAGAGAGAGAGAGAGGAAGAGAGAGCTGAGGCTGGCCGCGAACCTGGATCCTCTCCGCCTCCCAAAGTACTGGCATTACAAGCGTGCGCCACCACACCCGACCTAGGACTTAATATTTCTAAGCATTTTTGCTCCCGATAATGGAACTCCAAAATACATGGTGCAGGAAACGCAAGAAGAAATGCAAAGATTCAGAATTACGGTCAGAGATTTAAACACTCCTCTTGGTAGCTGATAGAATGGAACATCAGTGAAGACAGGAAGGGATTTTAGCAATACCATCAACCCACCTCAGCTGATAGACATGGATAGAACATTCCACCCAGTGACCACACAATACACATTTCTTTCAAGTGCACATGGACGAATCCTTAGAGATGAATGTAGAGGAAAGAGGAAGCGGGAAGAGGTCTCTTCTGCACTTTTAAAAAAGGTGGTCATTTTGAGTAGGGCACAGTGGTGCACCCTGTAATTCCAGGACTTGGGAGGCTGAGACAAGAGGATCACAGGTTCAAGGACAGTCTCAGCAACCTAGGGAGACCCTCAGCAACTTAGTGAGACCTTGTTTCAAAATAATAAATAATAATAATAATAATAATAATAAGAAGAAGAAGAAGAATAGTGGCTGGGGATGTAGCTTAGAGACAGAATCCCTTTAGGTTCAATCTCCAGTGCCACACACACACAAAAAAAGTGACACAACTGGTTTGAGGACAAATTCCAACTTTTCTATCTATGTGCAAAAGGAAAAATTTGGTTATAAGCAAAATGGAAAACATTTTATAGGGAAAAATCTCATAGAACTTCTTTGCTCTGACATGCAGGTGCTCAAGGTGGTGCCTAAGAAAGTAGTTAAAAGCCTCGCCTAGAGCTTCCTAGAAATAGTAAAAAAAAAAAAAAAAAAAAAAAAAAAGGAAAATAAGTCGATTCTGGCCTGTGAGATGTTAATGGGTTTTCCTTAAGTATTAATCTATGGAACGAATGTTGAAAATGGAAGATGCAGACATAGAAATGCTGAGAGAGTGTCATGATTTATATATTTTCTACTGCTGCCCCTGTTATTTGATTCTGGGCAGACCATGAAGCCACATCTCAGATCTCAAAGATCAGCAGCACACTGGGCCACAGGTAGCAATAGAAAGCAGAGGAATTTAAACGATGAGGCACTAATATCTCTCCTTCCATGTCTGTTCTGGAGATTAAAACCCTCCCCATTTAAGTTACGGAGCCCAAATGCATTTTCTCATATATACACGGAACCACAGAACCCAGGACCCACAGAATTCATTTGACCCAACGTCCCATTTTGTAAATGGGAACATTTAAGTTTCCATGAAGAAGTTCAGAGACTTGTCGATTGATATATAGTTATTAGAAAGAATCCCATCAAGGGTTCACCTAATTGGTTGGACCATGAAGCCGCATCTCAGATCTCAAAGTTCAGCAGCACACTGGGCCACAGGCAGGTACTGACCCAGGCCTGGGGGAACATGGGTTCTACTTCCCACTCAGTTGCTAATGAGTCTTGCTGTAAAACCTACGGGTTTTGCAAAGTCCTTCCCTCCCTGAAGAGACTGTCGCTGTGTGCCCATGAGCATCCTCTGCTTGTCCTTAGGAATTCACCAGCTTTCCTTTATCAAGAGGCAATGTTTAGCCAGGTGCACTGGTGCACACCTGGAATCCCAGTACATGGGAGGCTGAGACAGGAGGATTGCAGATTCAAGGCCAGCCTCAGCAATTTATCAGGGTCTTTAGCAACTTAGTGAGACCCTGTTTCAAAACCAAAATTTAAAATGGCCGGGGGCGGGGGCATATAGCTTGGAGGTAGAGCATCCTTGGGCTCAATTCCTCAGTACCAAAAAGAAAAAAAAAAAGAGGCCGTGTTTTCCCACATTGCAAGGGTGGGCTTTGAATTCACACTTCTTGCCAGATGACCCCAGCTCCCATACCTAGTGAGAGCCAGAAAAAAAAATTAGCCTTTCTAGGCCTCATCTGCTGAGTATAGATTATAAGATCATGTACCATGCCTGGCCATGACCCTATTAAATAATAGGGTCAGTATTTAGCTCGGTGCTTGTCACAAAGCATTTCTCAGAAAGTCAGAGGCTGGCATGAATATTGTCATAAGCCCCCCTGGAGATAGCATCTGCCTGGGTAAGAAGAAGGCATATCTGCCTCTGGACAGACAGAGGATTTAAGGCCCACACTGTGCAGAATCGCCAACTTAAGGGGCACATGCCTGTTATCCGGGTACTTAGGAGGCTGAGACAGGAGGATTGCAAGTTTGAGGCCAGCCTCAGCAACTTAGCAAGACTCTCAGCAACCTAGCGAGACCCTGTTTCAAAACAAAACAAAAAAAAATAGGGCTGGGGGAGTTAAAGAAAAAAAGAAAGGGCTATGCATCTGACTTTAAACAAATAAAGGAAGAACTGTGTCCCACCCTCCCTCCCCTCCCTTGCTGAGTGGTGACCAATGGCATGTGAATGTAGGACTTCTAGAAAGCTCTTTGAGGGGGGTGGGGGGACTTGGATGGCAGGAACATGTTCACTCTTGCTCTCTTCTCCCTTTTTGCAGAAACAACAGCTACAGCCTGTTTCGATCAAGAGAGGCAGACTAAAAGATTTCCAGAGGCTCAGTCCTCGAGCTAATCAGTCAATGCCAGGAACCACTGACCTCCACGCTTCTCATTTCATGAGGAAAATAAACTCATGTGCACTTGTTTCCATTATCAAAATGCAATTCCTAAGCAATACACCCTCCAGACTGTCTTTATTTATTTGTTGGTCGGCCACTGGCCCTATCCACTCAGGGGTCCCAAGACAGCCAAGACAGGCGTTCTGTCGGATTTGATTTTTTTTTCTTTTTAGTACAGGGGATGGAACCCAGGGGCATTCTACCTCTAAGCTACACCACAGGCTTTTTTTCTTTTTTGAAACAGGGTCTTGCTAGATTGCTGAGGCTGTCCTTGAACCTGTCATCCTCCAGTCTCAGCCTCCCAAGTACTGGGATTATAGGCATACACCACCACCCTGGGCTTCTGTTTGATTTTTGCAAAAATTTCCCTCCTGTCCTCAAAGTCTATGATAATCAAAGCATGGATTAGGAGCAGTAGTGTCAGTCAGGAGTTTATTAGAAATGCGCACCCTCCAGGTCCCTCCTGGGCCTATCGAATCAGAATCTACTTTTTAACAGGATCCCTAGTGATTTCTGCACACCCAGTTTGAGGCTCAGGACTAGACCTCCAGCTCACAGCTCTAAAGACATTGCTTTCCTCCTCAAAAGCCTTCCATGGCTCCATACTGCCTACAGACCAAAGTTTCGACTCAACATAGCCCGACAGTCAAGGCCTTCTGTGATCTCAGGTTCCCCTGGAAATGCCCATCAAGGCGCCTGCCCTGCCTGTAGTGGGCAGGCAAGAAACAATTTTCGGCATAAAAGAAAGAGAATTTGTGTAACTGAGAAACAACATTTTCCTTATTTTTTACTTTACCATGCTATCCATGGGGGACACGGCGGTATCGAAAACCAAAAACCAACCAGACAGGGTCCCTTGCCTTCAAAGAACTCAGGGACTTGTAGGAAGGCCAGGCGGGGCATGGTGGCGCACGCCTGTCATCCTAATACTTGGGAGGCTGAGACAGGAGGATAGTAGGTTCGCAACCAGCCTCAGCAACTTAGCGAGGCCCTCCGCAACTTAGGGAGACCCTGTTACAAAACATAACAAGAAAAAATATTTTTAAAGAGACAGAATTTTGAGAAGAAACAAAAAGTATGAGAAATGATAGGAAATGAGAGGCCACGTGAGAGAGAGAGAGTAAGACAGGCTTGTCAAAGAGACAGTTCGAGATGGAGAGCCTCTTACAAGCTGGGCCAGATGGAGAGCCCTGCGCCAGTCAAGCTGGGCGAACTGGGCATTTGGGGATTGGAACAAGGGGCTACCTTTCCAGGTCTGCCCAGGAAATAGATATCCCAGGAGGTCGGTACCCAGGGTTCACTTAAGAGAAAAAAAAACACTGAATTTCTGCCCCTGGCAAAGCGCTTCCCCAGGCTCTCGGAGTCAGGAGAGCACGGTGGCTGGATCCAGCCCTGGACACCAGACCAGATGCGACCTGCACCCCCACGGTGCCACTTCCGGGCTCCACGCTCCCTTGACCCCCAAGTCTCTGATTCCTCGGTGAAGGGGGCCAAGTGGGGTTCCAAATAGAGCCAACTTTGTATTTTCCAACGAGGGGGTGCCTGCACTGGCAGAGGGGTTCACCTGGTCCCCGTGAGCATCGCCCTGAGGTAACTATTATTAGCTTCCAGGCAGCAGGATCACCCCCAGACCCTGCTACCCCGGAGGCCTCCCGCCCCCACAGAGCCAGGCCACCTCCCTGCGCGGGCGCCAGAACCCCGTTACCTGCGGCCACACGCGACTTGTCGCCACCTTGCGTCCCGGGCCCAGCCTTCCTGCGGGCCCCTGTGCGGTCGCAGCGCCCCCAGCCCGGCCGGGCCCGGGCTGCCTCGGTGGGGCTGGCGGCGGCGGCGCGGCGCGCTCGGGCGCAGGGGAGGGGGCTCGGCGGCGGCGTTGGCGGGGGCAGAGCCAGCGCTAGAGGAGGCGGCGGCGGCGGCGGCGGCGGCGGCGGCGGCGGCGGCGGCTGGGGCGTGAGCGCGGGATGCGGGGGGCTGCGGGCGGCGGCGGCAGCGCGGGGCTGTCCGGGGCGCGGGGAGTGGCCGTGGCCTTCTGCGCGCACCATTGCTGAGATGGCGGCAGCACGGCGGCGCGGGGGGCCGGAGCGGGGCCAGCCGGGCGCAGGCTGAGCCGGGGTGCGGTGCGGGGGATCGCGGGGCGCGCGGGCCGGGGAGGCCCTGGTGCAGGGTGCGGAGGAAGGCGAGGCCGGGGCGTGCAGGCCGGGGAGGCCCTGGTGCAAGGCGCGCGGGCTGGGGAGACTTGGCACGGGGCGCGGGAGGCCTGTGCACGGGGCGCGCAAGCCCGGGAGGCCCTGGTGCAGGGCGCGCAAGCCGGGGAGGTCCGTGCACGGTGCGCGCGGGCCGGGGAGGCCTGTGCACGGGGCGCGCAAGCCGGGGAGGTCCGTGCACGGTGAGCGCGGGCCGGGAGGCCCTGGTGCAGGGCGCGCAAGCCGGGGAGGTCCGTGCACGGTGCGCGCGGGCCGGGGAGGCCTGTGCACGGGGCGCGCAAGCCGGGGAGGTCCGTGCACGGTGAGCGCGGGCCGGGAGGCCCTGGTGCAGGGCGCGCGGGCCGGGGAGGCCTGTGCCCGGGGCGCGCGGGGCGATGGCCAACGCGAGCGAGCCGGGCGGCGGCGGCGGCGGCGGCGGTGGCGGTGGCGGTGGCGAGGCGGCCGCGCTGGGCCTCAAGCTGGCCACGCTGAGCCTGCTGCTGTGCGTGAGCCTGGCGGGCAGCGTGCTGTTCGCGCTGCTCATCGTGCGGGAGCGCAGCCTGCACCGCGCGCCCTACTACCTGCTGCTGGACCTGAGCCTGGCCGACGGGCTGCGCGCGCTCGCCTGCCTCCCGGCCGTCATGCTGGCGGCGCGGCGCGCGGTGCCGCCGGGCGCGCTGGGCTGCAAGCTGGTGGCCTTCCTGGCCGCGCTCTTCTGCTTCCACGCCGCCTTCCTGCTGCTCGGCGTGGGCGTCACCCGCTACCTGGCCATCGCGCACCACCGCTTCTACGCCGAGCGCCTGGCCGGCTGGCCCTGCGCCGCCATGCTGGTGTGCGCTGCCTGGGCGCTGGCACTGGCCGCGGCCTTCCCGCCCGTGCTGGACGGCGGTGGTGGCGACGACGAGGACGCGCCCTGCGCCCTGGAGCAGCGGCCCGACGGCACCCCGGGCGCCCTGGGCTTCCTACTGCTCCTGGCCGCCGTGGTGGGCGCCACGCACCTGGTCTACCTGCGCCTGCTCTTCTTCATCCACGACCGCCGCAAGATGCGGCCCGCGCGCCTGGTGCCCGCCGTCAGCCACGACTGGACCTTCCACGGGCCCGGCGCCACCGGCCAGGCGGCCGCCAACTGGACGGCGGGCTTCGGCCGCGGGCCCACGCCGCCCGCGCTCGTGGGCATCAGGCCGGCCGGGCCGGGCCGCGGGGCGCGCCGCCTGCTCGTGCTGGAGGAGTTCAAGACCGAGAAGCGCCTGTGCAAGATGTTCTACGCCATCACCCTGCTCTTCCTGCTGCTCTGGGGCCCCTACGTCGTGGCCAGCTACCTGCGCGTCCTCGTGCGGCCGGGCGCCGTGCCCCAGGCCTACCTGACAGCCTCAGTGTGGCTCACCTTCGCGCAGGCCGGCATCAACCCCGTGGTGTGCTTCCTCTTCAACCGCGAGCTGCGGGACCGCTTCAGGGCGCAGTTCCCCTGCTGCCACAGCCCCCAGTCAGGGGCGCAGGCCACCCTGCCCTGCGACCTCAAAGTCATAGGGTTATGAGGCCTGGCCTCCCCCGGGGCTGCGACAGTGGCCTCGCTCCTCGGCCTCCTGTCCGTCCAAAGCTGCCTTCAAAATGACTCGCAATGGGCCGACGCCTGGATGACACAGGATCCTCTTTGGAGGGGCAAGGAGGGGGACTCTAGGTCCCCGCCCTGTACATCTGTCGTCCTACAGTAGATTTTCTTCCTGACCACAGGCCCCGAGGAACTTTTCTACTGGAACTGACAGCTCTTCTTCCATATGTAATTTTTTTTTCCTTTTTAAATAAAGGCTAAAGTAATTTTCTTCAGGCGAAGTTTCCTAAAGATCACCCGGCCAGTTTTCTACAGAAGCTATTTTTTGACAACCCCAGTGGCATTACCTGTGGCAGGGCAGGAGAGCACGCCAGGGGGACTTTGCACTTGGCTTCCTTCGGGGTCTTCTGCTGGAAGCAGGAGGCGGCAGGACATGGTCCAGATCCTGCAGAGCCACAGACCCAGGATCATTTGTGCTGTGCCGGTCCTTTGGAAGCGTTGAGGACTTTGGTGACCATCTATGCTGAACCTAAAAGACAGAAGGGGGATTAAGAGCCAGGCTTGGTGGCACGAGCTGGTAACCCCAGTACTTGGGAGGCTGAGACAGGAGGACCACAGGTTCGAGGACAGCCTCAGCATCTTAGGGAGACTATATCAAAATTTTAAAAAATAAAATAAAATAGGACTGGGAGTGTAGCTTGGAGGTAGAATGCCCCTGGGTTCAATTCCCAGTAAAAGAAAGAGAGAGAGAGAGAGAGAGAGAGAGAGAGAAGGAAGGAAGGAAGGAAGGAAAGAAAGAAGGAAGGAAGGAAGAAAAAAAGGCAAATAGTCATTTCTAATGAAGTAAGTTATGAGGTGTGGTTGCTACTTTGTACCAAGGAAGTGGGCATCAACCACAGCTGTTCTCTGTATTATATGTCAATCTTGGGTGGAAACATTTCTGTAAAACTATAACTTGTAAAGATCCTTCTAAAAGGTGTTCTGGTTAGTGATAGTGTGGAGAAAGTAACACTGTTGCATGAGTTGTTTATACTGATTGTGTTATAAGGATCGGGCAGGGCTCTGAGAAGTATGGCATCGAAATTGTTTAGGAACCGGGCGTGGTGATGCACACCTGTCGTCCCAGTCCTTGGGAGGCTGAGACAGGAGGATTGCGGGTTCGTGGCCAGCCTCAGCAACTTAGCGAGGCCCTCTGCAGTTTAGCGAGATCCTGTTTCAAAATAATGAAATGGGGCTGAGGGTGTAGCTCAGAGGTAGAATGACCCTGGGTTCCATCCCCAGTACCACACACACACACACACACACACACACACACACACAAGTTTAGGTATTTTTTGCCAATAAAAAGTTAAACTACTTTTCACGGGAACGGCTTGCACTGTGAGAAGCCTGGTATTGTTCTGTCTGAGGAAACTCATATCCGCTTTGAAGATGGTTCTGTTGTTCATGACGTAAAGGATGGGATGTAATGAAATACTGTGTCCAGGAGAAAACGTGTTTCCTTACAGTATCTGCTCCGTGGAGCTGTGCCATTCTACGGACGCTTGATTTTCAATGAATAACAAGAACTGTCACTTTCAATATTGTCAGACGTCGTGATTTGAAGCTGGGAGACCACATTCTGCAAGTACTGTATAATATTTTTGGCTTAAAATGCTACATTTTTATCAATGTCCCTTCCGTTTTGAGGGTTTCTATCTGTATTTCTCTTTGCATTACACAAATATACCAGTATTTTCATTCTGGAGTGGCGGTGCTGTTCTTTGAGGCTGGGGTTGGTAATAACATGGGTCTAAGTCTGTTACTCATTTTCTGCTACCTTCCTTCTGCCTGAAGCTGAATTTCAGATTTCGTAGTTTGAACATTTACATTTCTAAGACATTTGGAGACTGTGTGCAAGATAGAAATCTGCCCGGCTTCTCTTTAAAGGGAAGAAAAGTAAACATATATAATGTTTTAAAACTTTTTTTTATATATAAGCAAAAAGCATGGGCTGGGGGTATAGCTTAGTGGTAGAGTACTTACTTAGCATGTATGAGTTCCTGAATTCCATGCGCAGCACTGCAAGAAAGAAAAAAAGGAAGGAAGGAAGGAAGGAAAAGGAAAGAAAGAAAGAAAGAAAGAAAGAAAGAAAGAAAGAAGGAAAGAGTGGGGTGTGGTGGTACACACCTGTAATCCCAGTACTTGGGAGGCTGAGACAGGAGGATCACAGGTTCGAGGCCAGCCTTGGCCACTTAGGGAGACCCTCAGCAATTTAGCAAGACCCTGTCTCAAAATAAAAAGAAATAAAACAGAGCTGTGGGTGTAGCTCAGAAGTATAGTGTCCCTGGGTTCATCCTCCAGTACCAAAAAGCAAAACAAAGCAATAACAACAACAACAACAACAAAATGCTTGTTCTGAGCTGGGTGCACACCTGTAATCCCAGTACTTGGGAGGCAGAGACAGGAGGATTGCAGGTTTGAGGCTAGCCTCAGCAACTTAGTGAGACTGCATTTCAAAATAAAAAAATAAGCCGGGCATGGTGGCGCATGCTTGTAATCCCAGTACTTTGGGAGGCGGAGACCGGAGGATCCGGGTTCGCGGCCAGCCTCACCTCTCTATCTCTCTCTCTTTCTCTCTCTACTTAGTGAGGCCCTCCACAACCTCATGAGACCCGGTTTCAAAATAAAGTAAAAAAAATAGGGCTTGGGGGTGTAGCATGGAGGTAGAACGCCCCTGGGTTCAATCCCCGGTACCGCAAAATACATAAATAAATAAATAAATAAATAAATAAATAAATAAAATGGCTTAGGGTATAGCTCAGAGGTAGAGTGTCCCTGGGTTCAATCCCTAGCACCAAATAAGTAAGTAAATAAAATAACTTATTCTTTTCTTTGGGAAATTAATCTAGTACATGCCCTCCCCTGGGTGGGATAACTAAGTTGTCACAATAGTTCAAGTGACACAAAATAGACTTAGATGTAAACCTCCACCTGCAGGTCTTGGTACAGAATGATTTGGTTTAAAATAAGTATTTTAAGTCTTATGGTGCCTTGTATCAGACAGCTGTGCATACAGCCTAGCTCTGTTTATACCGGATTTTTTTTAAATAAGCTATTTCAAGCAATATGAGGAAGCATAGCACAGATCAGTAGCAAAAACGATAGATAATCTCTGTGTCCACTGTTCAGCGACACCATATTCTGTTGGTTTGGCCATATTGATTTATACTCTTCCTTTCTTTCTTTTTCTTTATCTCCTTTCTTAGTTCCTTCCTTTTCTTTCATTTTCTTTTCTTTGGTAGCACTGCGGATTGAACCCAGGAGCATTCTACCTGTGAGCCACACCCCCAGCCCAATTTTATTATTATTATTATTATTATTATTATTATTATTATTATGTACTGGGGATTGAACCCGGGGGCATTCTACCTCTGATCTACACCCCCAGCTCTATTTTTTTACTCTTTATTTTTGAAATAGGGTCTCACTAAGTTGCAGAGGGCCTCACTAAGTAGCTGAGGCTGGCCGCAAACCTGCGATTCTCCTGTATCAGCCTCCCAAGTCCTGGGATGACAGAGTGTGCCACCACGCCTGCTTTAGTTTTTATTTTGAAACAGGGCTCACCAAGTTGTGGAGGCTGGCCTCCAACATGGAATCCTCCTGTCTCAGCCTCCCAAGTACTGGGATGACAGGCATGCACCACCATGCCTGGCTTATTGTTATAATTTTTTTTTAAAGAAACGAACAACACAATTATTTCTGCCAAGTCTCTGGTCTTGCCATCAGGCCCACAGTCTCAAATGTCCCACCTCTAGGAGGGGACAGGGCCCTGGTGTTGGGGCTGACTCAGGGTTCGATTCTGCAGGGAGCTGACTGGGGTGGTGGAATCGGTCCACCTGTTTTCCCTTGGCTTCTGGATTGAGTGGACATCTCTGCCATAGAAGGTCTTTTGGGGTCCCCCTCCCTGCCTCCTCCCCTCCTCCCCTTGTGTTCCCATGCCCCTTCTTGGATCACATGCATCCCTGCTCTCCATGGCTCCTAGGAAGCCCATTCTCCATCCGCTGCCTGGGAATTCCTCCCCACCTTCTCTGGAGCACAGGTAAGTCACCACAGATCGGCATGGGGTGGCATGGGTATAAGTAGCTTGCACCCCCCTGTCCTCAGTCCTGGCTGGACCTTGGGTCTGTGCTGGCCCCAGGTCCAACACTCTGGGTAGCCCTTCTTGGTCCAGTCAGGGCTCCGCTATACCCAGCCTAGCACCCTCTGCAGCCTTGCCATCCCTCTCTCTTCTCAAGTCCCAGACCCCAGCTCTGCATGTCCCTGGGGGATCCCGGACAGACCACTGCCTGTCACACGAACGTGCCTTTGTGTGCGTCGTTCCTTATGTCCAAAGTCCTGGCCCCTGCCCCTGGCTAGGTATTAAACTTTCAGACATAAAGAGTGAGCTAGACCTGGAGGAGGGCACGCAGTCTCCGCAGAGGGGGGTGATCGCCCCGGTGCAGGCCCCTACCCCGCTCGCCAGTGCCGGGGAGGCCAGCGGAGTGTCCCTGCAGCATCCTCAGCTGTCTGTGTGCCTTGAGGTGTCCGGGGTCCTAACACACAGCAGACCTGAAATGCTGCTCTCCGCTCACCTGGCAGACGTCATACTACTCTTGGGGGCCACCAAGACCACCAACTTTCAGGACCCTCCCTGGGAGGAGTGACGGGCACTATCGTCACCCACGCGTACCCAGGTCCCATATCCGACCCCTTTGCTCTGCGTCTGGGCTGCTGCCAGAGTAAAGAGAGACCAAACAAACAATGTTCTGTCTGCTTTCTCTCCAATTTGGACAAGACCTTTGGAGTTCAAACCCAGCCCCCCAAAACCCTCTTCCCCCCACCTTTTCATTCCTTCTGGGATGTTCTTGGGTGAAAACGTGATGCTCAGAGCCACAGCAGCCCTCTTGAAACCATGAAGAGAGAGGGTCCACACAGTGACCGTAGCAGAATTGAAAGGGAGAGTGTTGGTGCCTATTTTATTTTATTTTTGCGGTACTGGGGGTTGAACCCAGGTGCATTCTACCTCTGAGCTACACCCCCAGCCCTATTTTCTATTCTTTATTTTGAAACAGGGTCTCACTAAGTTGCGGAGGCCTCACTAAGTAGCTGAGGCTGGCCACGAACCCAGATCCTCTGGTCTCAGCCTCCCAAGTACTGAGATTACAAGTGTGTGCCACCATGTCCGGCTTTGGTGCCTATTTTAAAAGACTTGCTGTCTAACTAGAGGAAGGAATGAATCTCTTACTTCTGCACTACTGGTTGTGAGATTAAAAAAAGAATACTACTACTATTTCAGCCTTTTATATTTAGGGAGTCTGGTAGGGCATGGTGCCACACATCTGTTAACTCAGGAGGCTGAGGCAAAAGGATTGCAGGTTAGAGGCCAGTCTCAGCCACTTGGTAAGTCCCTGTCTCAAAATAAAAAAAATAAAATAGGGCCATGGGTGTAGCTTGGTGGGGGAATGCCCCTGGGTTCAATCCCCAGTACCGCTAAACAAACAAATAAGCAAGCAAACAAATACAAAAACCTTTTGGAAGTCTGTCTTCCAGAGGGACAAGAAACCACAATAATATCTGAAACGACTGTTCCCTTCCCCGCTTGATAGATGGGCTTGATATCCTGGAACTGTATCCACATATTGTTAAAAATTAGACATTTAATTCATGTTTTCCAGCTGCTAATGATCCTGGCTCTAGGAAAATAATGAGATCGATTTCACATTATTTATTATTTATTACTAGGCCACTTCTGTTTAATTGTACTTTATAATGTTTTTTTTTTAAAACTGGGGATTGAACCCAGGGCAGTCTACCTCTGAGGTAGACCCCAACCCTATCTCATTCTTTTATTTTGAAACAGGGTCTCACTAAGTTGCAGAGGGCCTCACTCAGTTGCTGAGGCTGGCCTTGAACCTGTAATCCTCCTGTCTCAGCCTCCCAAGTACTATGATTACAAGCATGTGCCACCACGCCTGGCTCCCTACTTTTTACTTTGAAACAGGGTCTTGCCAAGTTGCTGAAGTTGGCCTTGAACTTGTGATCCTCTTGTCTTGGCCTCCCAAATACTGGGATGGCAGGCCTGTGCCATATAATGCCTTGTTTTTCTTTTCTTTTCTTTTTTCTTTCTTTTTTTTTTTTTTTTTGCAATACTGGGGATTGAACCCAGGGGCATTCCACCTCCAAGCTACACCCCCAGCCCTATTTTTTATTCTTTATTTTGAAACAGGGTCTCACTAAGTTGCAGAGGGCCTCACTAAGTAGCTGAGGCTGGCCGAGAACCCAGATCCTCCTGTCTCAGCCTCCCAAGTACTGGGATGACAAGCGTGTGCCACCACGCCCAGCTTCATATAATGCCTTCTTCACTGGTGTATGTTTAAACTTTCTGATATCATATATCTAATTATAGGAATCTAGAAAATGACCCGAATGGATCCATCCATCCAACGGACAGTGACTGATGGCTAACGCAGAGCCAGCGTCTGCACCAGGCAGGGCAGAAGGACGCAGGGAGAAGCGGTTGCTATTTCCCTGCTAATGTGCTAGCCAGCTAATTGGGAGCACTGGGCCAAGACCTCGAGAAGCATAAAGCAAGGCAGAACCAGGCAGATGCCAGGGGAAGGATCTCAGCAGAGCGCGCAGGCTAACGAGGGTTCAGACGTTGTAATAGGTTGTCTGGAAAGGGTCCCGGGCTGGCCATCTCTGGTTACCCACTGGAGGGAAGAAGGAAAAAAACCAGACACTGTAACAGAAATTGTCCGGGTGCCATCGTCCCCTCCTCTCAGCTCTGACTTTTCCTTCTGACTCTCTCTGTGCTCTGGTCTCTCTGGAATCCAGTTTAAAAAGTACATTACTCCATGTGAAATAAAACTACCTAGTTCTCTTTTCTAACATGGTCACTAAAATGGAGGAAGGTTTTGTTTTGTTCTGTTTGGGTTTTGGTACTGGGGATGGGCATTCTACCTCCGAGCTATACCCCAGCCCTTTTTAGTTTTGGTTTGGAAATAGGGTCTCGTTCGGTTGCTGAGGGTCTTGCTATATTGCAGAGGCTGGCCTGGAACCTGCAATCCTTCTGTCTCAGCCTCTCAAGTACTGGCATTGACAGGTGTGCGCCACCATGCCTGGCATGAAGGAAGTTTGCAATGTACAATCTCACTAGCAAGAAGGCTGTGGATTAGTACTGGCAGAACTGAACAGAAATCCAACAGGTAACCCTCAAAAGACCACTCCACCCCCTCCCCAGGGATGGGGGGGATAGCAGGTTTATATTACAGAGGAGGGTATCTGTGCTTTTAAGAGAAAAAGAGGGTGGGAGGGGCTAAGTAGGTGCCCAGCCAACCCTGGATCCTGGTCAGTAAACAGCTAGGAATTTATATCTGAAAGCCTGCTGTCTTGCAGTCACTTCAAATTACACAGAGAAGCCACAGGAAAACACTTAAATTGCAATGTTAAGGCATAAATGCAAGACTCTTATTTCTCACTTGCATTAAGGAGACAGGTAAATGAAAGCTATTACCGCTTGGCTTCTAGGAGGAATGACTTAGTCATTTATAAATTAAGTTGTAAGTGGCCAGCTTGCAATGAGTGGAGAACATATAAACTGCTGAGAAATGGTGTGTTTAAATATTACCCTTGCCTGTCAGTCCGTCTGTCCGTCCGTCCGTCCGTCCGTCCGTCCGTCCGTCCATCCATCCATCCATCCATCCATGTATTTTAATTATTAAGGAACTGGGGATTGAACCCAGAGGCATTCTACTCTGAGCTACACCCCCAGTCCCCCCCCCGTTTTTTATTTTGAAACAGGGTCTCACCAAGTTGTGGAGGCTGGCCTCTAACCTGCGATCCTCCTGTCTCAGCCCCCCAAGTACTGGGACGACAGGCGTGTGCCTCTGCGCCCAGCCCTGGTTCATCTATATTACCTGAATTATGCCAGTCTGCATAGCTTTCTAGGATGGAATTCTTATTTTCTGCCAGGAAATGATATCTGAGAATTACTCTTCTTTTTTCTTGGTTGGCACCTGGACAAAGTAATAACTGGTTTCATTTTTTCTTGAAGATACACATGTGGCTTTCAATGCCAACCAAATATCCTGTCAAAAATTCTATAGGAACTCTTAGACTTTTTTTTGTTTTTTTATTTTTTATTTTTGTAGTACTGGGGGGTTGAACCCAGGGATGTGCTACCTCTGAGCTACACCCCCAGGCCTATTTTATTTTTTAACTTTTGAAACTAGGTTGCTGAGGGTCTCGCTAAGTTGCTGAGGCTGGCCTCAAACCTGCAATCCTCCTGTCTCAGCCTCCCAACTACTGGGATGACAGGCGTGCGCCACCATGCCCAGCTGGATTTGTTAAACTTAAAATGCACTAGGAGATGAAGATTTCCTTGTCCTCCTCTTTTAATGTATGTGTTTCCCCACTTCCTTCTCCTTCTATGTCCTCAACATGGTCCCACACACATGGCTGTGTGCGAGGCGGAGAGACAGACCCGGTCACCCGGGTTCACGCTGCAAAGTGTCGCTACAGTGAGTGATTCTTTTACCCCCCCAGTCACGATCAGCTTAATTTGCATATCTAGCCCGAGGAATTCTGGGATACCCAGAGCTATTTCTAGAACCCGATTTGCATAATTGCTCTCAGTCTTTATGAGGATGGGGACGACGTGTGGTCTGACAAAGGATTTTTTTTAAAACGATTTGTAAGTTACTTTATAAGTTTTAGAATGATATTAGAACTGAACACCTTTAGGGATATATTTAATAACCTGTCTCTATTCAAAGGAACACAATTATACAAAGTCACGGTGGCTCCTTTGCTAATGGCAGATTCTTTTGCTTCTGCCTGCTGGTCTTGTTCACTGAAAGTTTGTCACTTAAAGTTTATTTCTTTTGTTCCCCCCAACTCACCTTCGCAAGATTAAAATACATTTGAATGTCATAACAAAATGCACATTAAGCCGGGCGCATGCCTGTAAACCCAGTACTTGGGAGGCTAAAACAGGAGGATCACAGGATTGAGGCCAGCCTCCACAACTTAGCGAGACTCTGTTTCAAAGTAAAATAGGTCTGGGGGTGTAGTTTGGGTAAGCAATGCCTCTGTGTTCAATCCCCAGGACCAAAAAAGAAAGAAAGGAGGGAAGGAAGGAAGGATGGAAAGAAAGAAGGAAGAAAAAAGAAAAAGAGTACAACTATAATGGGCCTGGGTCTCTTTCTCTCAGCCATGGGTAGGTGACATCTTTCAGAATTTGGACATTGGCACTGGGCGTGGTGGTGCACACCTGTCATCCCAGTACTTGGGAGGCTGAGACAAGAGGATTGCAGGTTCGAGGACAGCCTCAGCAAGTAGTGAAACTTTCATCAACCTAGCGAGACCCTGTTTTAAAATAAAAATAAAATAGGGCTGGGGGTGTAGCTCAGAGGTAGAATGCCTCTGGGGTTCAAGCCACAGTATCACAAAACAAATTCAATTTAAAAATTAAAAAAATAAGCCAGGTGTGGTGGCACCAAGAACTAGTAATCCTAGTTCTTGGGAGGCTGAGACAGGCGAATTGCAGGCTCGAGTCTAGCCTCAGCAATGTAGTGAGATTCTTAGCAACCTAGCAAGACCCTGTTCTAACAAACAAAAAATAAAAAAGTGCTGGGGGTGTATGCAGCTCAGAAGTGGAATGCCCCTGGGTTCAATCCCCAATACCACCAAAAAATAAAAAATGAAAAGGACATACGGCTTTTCTTTTCCTTTCTAAAGCACCCGACCTCGGGTGTTTTATTACAGAGTTGGAAAATGAACTCGGACAGACAGTACCTCGTGGACCCGGGAAAGAAGGTACTGAGTCCGATTCGGATCAAGATGCCATAGATGGGTAGACGGGGAAGGTGGGAGAGGAAGAGACGGAACAAGATTGGCACTGGGATGATGGATGGAGGTAAGATCGCACGTGACAGACATACAAGGCTTCTTTGCAACATTTTAAAAAACCTTTGTGTTGGAAATGTTCTGTAATAAAAACTTTTGTTGATTTCCTTCTATGTTTTTAAGAAAACGCTAAATGCCGTAATGCCAGGCTAGATTTTGTCCATAAGGAAACTCAATTTGGGAAACTTCGCAACAGTTACATTTAACTTAATAAAACACAATTTCCCCCCTCGGTTTCACTTGTAAAGCTTGAGTTTCTGGACCACAAACACTTTTTCAGAAAGTGCGCGTGCTTTAATCAGGCTGATGAAAATTCGAAGATAAACAACAAGGAAATTTGGTTAGGAGTGCAATCTACAGATGTGAAGTCATTCATCTATGATTGGATTTATTTTTCTCTGAGCCCTTTACCTTCACCTTCATCTTAAAGAGTGACTTACTGCTGGCTATGGGGGCACACGCCTGTCATCCCAGTGCTTGGGAGGCTGAGACAGGAGGATCGTAAGTTCGAGGCCAGCTTTGGCAACTTAGTGAGACCCTCGGCAACTTAGTGAGACTCTCGGCAACGTAGCAAGACCCTGTTTCAAAACAAAAAATAAAAAGGGGCTGGGGGTGTAGCTGGGAGGTAAAATGTCCCTGGGTTCAACCCCCAGTACTAAAAGAATAAAAATAAAAAAGAGTGACTTACAGAAATCCCTTCCTTGAAATACAGTAAACTGCAGAGCTGACCCATAAGTGATCTTTGACTGGACATGCAAACTGTGTCGAATGTTTTCACCTTCTCAGCTGGGTGGGTGCAGTGGTATAACACCTGTAATCCCAGCACTTGGGAGGCTGTGACGGGAGGATCATAGGTTTGAGGCCAGCGTCAGCAAATTAGTGAGACCCTCAGCAATTCAGGGAGACCCTGTTTCAAAATAAAAAATAAAGAGGGTTGGGGATGTAGCTCAGAGGTAGAATGCCCCTGGGTTCAATTCCAAGCATATTTAAAAAAAAACCAAACAAACAAAAAGAAGCCGGGCGTGGTGGCGCACGCTTGTAATCCCAGTACTTTGGGATGCGGAGACCGGGGGATCCGGGTTCGCGGCCAGCCTCAGCTCTCTCTCTCTCTCTCTCTCTCTCTCTCTACCTAGTGAGGCCCTCCGCAACTTCGTGAGACCCGGTTTCAAAATAAAGTATAAAAAAATAGGGCCGAGGGTGGAGGTAGAACGCCCCTGGGTTCAATCCCTGGTACTGCAAAAAAAAAAAAAAAAAAAAAAAAAAAAACCCAAAAAGCTAGAAGGAGTGGGATGCGCTTTCTGAGACTGCAGTCAATACCGAGGGAAGCTGGCTGATGTATCTGATCGACCACTGGACTGACTTGGTAAGATTCTAACAAGAGCCATAGCGATACACGCTCGGGAGGAGGAAGCCTTTGGTTAAATCAGAGGGTTTATACAGAAATGCTTTTAGCGTAAGTTTTTCTATGGTGTAAAAAATAAAATAAAAAAGTGTTGATTTGAATAAGAGGTTAAACAAAGTCCAAAGCAGCTGTCTGCATGTGTTGGTCAGGAAGGCCCAAAGCCTGCTGGAGTCTGGTCCTCGCTTCCGGCCCGCAATGCATTCTGCCTCACAGTGAGTAGCTGGGGTGCTCGGTGGCCGCCATCACAACAGACGGCCCGCTCGGCTCCTCTCCTGGAAATCCCAACCCAGCCTTCCCTTGTGGAAATTCTGGTCTGCCGCATCCTACAAGTGCAAAGGAGCAGCCGGGCCCCCTGGTACACCCCGACTCTGTGCGCCTGGCATAGTCTCCGAGAAACGTGGGTGCAAGATTCTGAAAGCTCTCAGTTTGGGGAGCAAGTTCAAAACAATCTCCAAAGCCAGGCATGGTGGCTCACGCCTGTCATCCCAGGATTTGGGAGGACGAGACAGGAGAATTGTAGGTTCAAGGCCAGCCTTGGCAACTTAGTGAGGCCCTCAGCAACTTAGCAAGACCCTGTTTCCAAATAAAAATTAAATAAAGCTGGAGGTGAAGCTTGGAGGTAGAATGCCCCTGGCTTCAATCCCTAGCACCACACACACACACACACACACACACACACACACACACACACACATCTCCAAATGGAATGGTAAATTACACATCCCTTCTCTTACCTGTGCACATGATGTCTACCCCTTCAGGTAAGCAATTTTCAAAATTGAGATTGTAAACTTGGTGTGGTGGCACACACCTGTAATCCCAGTACTTGGGAGGCTGAGACAGGAGGATCGCAGTTCGAGAACAGGCTTAGCAACTTAGTGGGACTCTCAGCAACCTCGAACCTGCGATCCTCCTTGTCTCACCCAGTTTACAAGGGGTCAACATCATGCACACAGCCTCAGCAAGTAGTGAGACTCTCAGCAACCTAGTGAGACCCTGTTTCAAAATCAAGAAAATAAAATAAAATAGGACTGGGGAGTGTAGCTCAGAGGTAGAATGTCCCTGGGTTCAATCCCCAGTACCACAAAGCAAAAAAGAAAAAACCAAGATCACGTAAGAGTCGGTCATGTGTTTTAGCTTTGGCATACATAAATGATTGACCTGATTATGTGTTCACCACTGATGAGAAAGGATGTCTTGAACACTGTATGAAAACAAACTTAGCAAAAAATGCTAAGTTTGCTTTGCTTTACCCAGAATTCCACTTGTCAATTTTTCTTTTTTTTTTGGCAATAAACTTGCTGAGGAATGCTTCTTGAACACGAACCTAACTAAATCAAAAGAAAGACTTCTCGGCAACATCCCACGCATTAGCCCAAGGGCAACGATCTCATACACGGTGTGCGGCTGTACGCTCCAGCCTTGTTAATAACTACAAAATGGACAGTGTGTGTGTGTGTGTGTGTGTGTGTGTGTGTGTGTGTGTATGGTGCTAGGGATTGAACCCAGGGGCATTCTACCTCCGAGCTACACCCTCAGCCCTATTTTATTTTTTATTTGGAAACAGGGTCTTGCTATGTTGCAGAGGCTGGCCTCTAACCTGTGATCCTCCCATCTCAGCCTCCCAAGTACTGGGATGACAGGCATGGACCACCAGGTCCAAAGACTTTTTTTTTTTAATAGCCAGTGGGTAGCCGGGCATGGTGGCGCACGCTTGTAATCCCAGTACTTTGGGAGGCGGAGACCAGAGGATCCGGGTTCGCGGCCAGCCTCAGCTCTCTCTCT
>PVJS01008544.1:0-43495 GCA_004027185.1 Glis glis
TGTGTGTGTGTGTGTGTGTGTGTGTGTGTGTATGTGTGTGTGTGTTGCTAGGGATTGAACCTAGGGGCATTCTACCTCTAAGCTATATTCTCAGCCCTTTTTATTTCTTGGAAACAGGGTCTTGCTAAGTTACTGAGAGCCTCACTAAGTTGCTGAGGCTGGCTTTGAATCTGCAATCCTCCTGTCTCAGCCTCCCAAGTACTGAGATTACAGGCGTGCGCCACCATGCCCAGCTTCCTGTGTCTCTTCATGTTGTCATCCTTCTGTCGTACTGGATTAGGGCCAACCCAAATGACCTCACTTTAATTTCATTATCTCTGTAAAGACCTATCTTCAAATAAGGTCACACTCAACCTAGCGGGAAGGAGGACTTCAGCAGTTTAATTTTGTAAGATATGGAAATACAATTCAACAAATAACATGTATATTCTGATAGAATTCTAGAAACTGATACCTCTCCCTCTATCCCTTCTGTCTTGGGCACAACCAGTTATCTTGAATGCTAAGAAGCAAACATTCTAAACCACACAGAGAAGCACAACTTGGCTCTTTAAAATCTTCAAGCGATCCTCACTGCTAGCAACTAAAGTCCAAAACACAGGGATGGGAAATATGATATTTCACAATGGGTTGGTAGAATAGCAGAATAGCATTCCAACCTCATCGCCCATCACTCTCTGTCACACACTCTGAGCAAATGCCTAGTGGAGGAGTGAGCTTTTCTTTTTTTTTTTTTTGCGGTACCAGGTATTGAACCCAGGGGCGTTCTACCTCCGAGCTACACCCCCGGCCCTATTTTTTTATACTTTATTTTGAAACCGGGTCCCATGAAGTTGCGGAGGACCTCACTAAGAGAGAGAGAGAGACAGGGGGAGAGAGAGAGAGAGAGAGAGAGAGAGAGAGAGAGCTGAGGCTGGCCGCGAACCCAGATCCTCTGGTCTCCGCCTCCCAAAGTACTGGGATTACAAGCTTGCGCCACCACGCCTGGCTTAGGAGTGAACTTTTCATTTTCCAAACATTTTCTTATGTCATTAACTTGAAAATGAATATAGAATATAATTTAACTCAGATTTAATGCTAATAGTTTTTAGAGTTGAATATACTAAAATACAGAGAGGTAGTGGCTTCCTTGTTATTGTTCTACTTGTTTAAGATCATATATTCAGTCATAACAAAGATATGCAGGACTTGGAATTTCCCCATATTAAAATATTTATAAGTATTTGTAACTTTGTCTTTCTCACCAAACTGCAACTTTCCTGCCAAAGATTCTAACTCTTACAGCTTAAAATATTATCTGGCATGTATAAGGCACTCAATAAATGTTTGTTGAATTGAAATAAATCATGTGTCCTAACAGTCAAGTTATACAATATTTTGTAGCTGGGCTCAGTGGCATACACCTGTTATTCCAGGACTTGTGAGACTGACACAAGAGGATCACAGGTTCAAGGCCAGCCTCAGCAACTTAATGAGCCCCTCAGCAGCTTAGTGAGATCTTGTTTCAGAATTTTAAAAAAAGCAAAAATAGAAACAGTAGGGTTTACAATTCAGATGTAGAACACTTCTGGGTTCAAAAAATATATACAATCTTTTGTAACAATATCAATGAAGATATTGCCACTTAAGTGTCTGTGTGTGTTTGGAAAGACAGGTCATTTTTTCATTCGTTTCTTCATTGTCACCTGTTCTGGGTGTTAAAGTTGAGTGACAGGTAAGACAGTCCTAGTACCCTCTCTCCTTTGCCCTTCTATTCCAGTAGAGGAGAGAATCAAAATGAAGACCCAAACAAAAATCATAGGTCCAAATAAGTGAGATGAAGAAAATATTCTGGGACATTGTGAAAAAGAAAGCTTTTGGGGATAGAGGAAGCAGCAGAGCTCTCAAAGCGTGATGAGGAAGGCCTCCTTAAGGGAGAGACAGGAATGAAAAGAGGAACCAGCTGCTCTGCAAACAGAGAGCAGATTGTTGCAGAGAGAAGAGCAGATGCAATGCCCTATGTCAGGAGAGGGAGCATCCCGTATGGCGAGCGAGTGCTAAAGAGACCAGCATATTTAAAAAGAAGGGGTTGGTGCAAGGGAACTTTAACAATAAGCAGAGTGTGTGCTTATTTTCTTCAGAGCAATGGGAAGCCATGGAAAGGTTAGATGGAATAGGGGTTGAGGGTGGGATTTAATCAGATTCATGTTTCATAATAACCTACGTGGCCCGGAGATGCCATCATAGGCTTGTCCCCAACATCTTGGCATTATTTCATTTGTTCTCTTATTCCTTCTTAAGACATTATCTCATTTGTAGTTATGTAATCATTCATGCAAATGAGTCACCTGTTCCTATTGGACCGCAAGCTCCCTGAGTGCGGGACCAGGTCTAGTCTTGCTCATCCTCACATTCTAGGGCCAAGCACAGCTGAGCACAGGATGTGCTTGATTGACATGTCTCACAACAATGGGCATGGTGGCATATGCCTGAAATCTCAGTACTTGGGAGTCTGAGACAGGAGGATTGCAGGTTTGAGGCCAGCCTTGGCAACTCAGCCAGGCCCTCAGCAACATAGTGAGACCCTGTTTCAAAATAAAAAAAATAGAGCTGGGGGTATAGCTTGGAGGTAGAACACCCCTGGGTTCAATTCCCAATTCCTCCCTCCCCCACCCACACATACACACACACAAATATGGCTGGGGATCTATGTCCCTGGGTTCATCCTCCAGTGCCAATCAAACAACAACAGCAAAAACAATGAAGAGGAACGCAAAGAACTACTTGCATGCCCCCCTAAGGAAAAAATTGAAGCAAAAGTCATCCAACAAATATAAATGATAAACATAAAATGGTCAGTGACAGAAGAATCAAATAAATAACAGGAAAAGGAAGGGAAAGAAAGGGGAGGGGAGTTGAGGAAAGAAAGAAATGTGTAAGACCACAGTGACGTTGACTAGGGATAAGCAAAACCAGTTTCATGTAGGACACTGGAGAAGCTAATTGCATCAACAGCTCTTAGGAAAAGATCCGTCCATGATGAGTTCAGCTTAGCTGTTTCTGCAGCAGCGTTAAGATTCAAAACAAGTGGCCTGGGTAGCTCCATAGCCATGCTCTCTGGGAGCACAACTTTGCTTGGGGAGGCAGGGAGAAGAGATGTTTGTAATTTTAAACCCGATTTCTATTTAGCTAATATAAGCTGTGATTCAGAGCATGCTGTGATTACAAGTAATATTGTTTCTTATTTTTTGAGTGGATGCTAAGGGCTACCAATTAAAACGAGTTTCTGAAATCTCCTGAACTCATCTGTTTGTGGAAAATTCATTTGCCCTTCCCCACTGTTTCCCTCTTCTATTTTATAATGCTGGTACCTTTCCTCCTCAGTGGTACACAGAGCCTACGTATATATTGTCTATTAGTGGGTAAGTCTACTGAAAAATCTCATGAGAGAAACAGGCAGCATCACCACCATGTTGCAGGATGAGCCACGTATATTGTGACAATTACAAAGAGGTAAACCCTTCTGAAAAGCCGCTCTGGGGTTATGTAGACAAGAAGTGTTAGTGAGGTCAGAGAAGAGAGCTCTTCTGAGCTGTAATAATCCAGAGAGCCTGGAGGGAGTGTGGAGGACATTTTATAAGAGAGGCAATTCTGAGCGGAGGTGGACGGAGCTGATTGCAGTATGACCCGAAACTAACCTGATGGATAGCAGGGCTGGGGGCACATTGAAAATTGAACTCGTCCATCCTCTCCCAAAACAGTTTCCCTCAGGAAGGAACTCAAGAATATACATTTAGAGGCATAGCAAAGGTTCTTCTCTTTGTTCAACCAGAAGAGAAGGGGATCTAAACAGAAAGAATTTTTTTAATTCAGTTTGTAAAAAACTTTTCAACTCTGAAGTGGCCAAGAATTTTTTCTTTCCTCATTAAAGAAACATTCAAAGTCAGGTGCAGTGGTACACTCCTGTAATCCTAGTATTTGGAAGGCTGAGACAAGAGAATCGCAGGTTTGAGGCTAGTCTCAGAAACTTAGCAAGACCCTGTTTAAAGAAAAAAATAAAATTAAATAAAATAAAAAGGGCTGTTGGTGTAGCTTAAAGGTAGAATGTCCCTGGGTTCAATCCCCAGTACCAAAAAAAAAGAAGAAAAAGAAAAAAGAAATATTCAATCTTATTAATTCCTTACCATTTTAAACTGAGGGAAAATACTTTATATCTCTTCTCATTAAAGAAGACAAAATTGGAGTGATGTTTGAAAATACCAAGTGTGGGCTAAATACTGCATGTGCAATCAAGATATTTACTTTTTCAATGACTAGTGGATCAAATACTAGTGCATGTCAAATTCATATGTGTGTCTATGTATGTTGCATACACTTACATAAACAGACATACATATATATACATATTTTTTCCTTTGTTTTGCATTAGACAAGATGAACTCCTTTACTGAACAAAGAAAAAAGATTGATTACATCTCCAAGTGTCTTGAAGCTAATTTTCGTAGAATGCTATGTTAGAAAAATCTACTGTCTATATAGGTATTTTCTGCATTTGTAGAAAAGAAATTAATATGTTGTATTAATTAACAGAGTTTTAATATGCTCCCTGCAAAGCCACATAAATAAAAGTAAGCTCCCTTGGTTTTCTTTGCCAGATCTGAAAATATATACCTTAAGGCAAATATTTTCCTGGTTCTAATTTTCTTAAAGTGTGGCAGTCATCCTCCCTAAAAATAAGTAATGAGCCACTTTCTCCATCTTGTTTTGCACTCCTGCTGAGCAGATCTTAGGTTGAACTTCAAAAAGCATTGCTCATGGCTCAGTTACAAGGGCTGGGGTATAGGATGAGAAATGGCACTTGTTTGAGTATAATATTTTCTTTCCTGGGGTACATAAGAGAAATCTTCATGTAGAGAATAAACAGCATTTTCTGGTACTTTAAAAATATATATGTCATGCTGGAAGATCATAAACTGATGAGTAACGCACTCATTTGGAGAGAAAAACTCCCAGCTAAGAAGCATAAGCCACCATCACACTTTTTAATTTTTTTCTTAGAATCTCTTACTTCAAGGATGTGGGAGCAATCTTTCAGGCATCCAAAAAGTCCAACATTTCACAGAACTATTATCTCAGAACTTTATGTTAATTCCCAAAGACTCTAGAAGAAAAGAAGATTTCCTTCTATGATCACTTGGGCAAAAATGTAGTTTAGATGAAGAGGATTGCAACACCCTTGGTATCCCCTCCAGCTAAGTACCCTTGTACCAGGCATATGAACTCACTGTCTTGACCATTTCTACACTATTTGGCCAAAGATAACTGTCTCAGTCAACATTCTCACTGCTGTAATCCAAAACAACTGAACACATAACATAGAGGGAGGCAGACTTATTTGCTTACAGTTTTGGAGATTTCAAGGTTCAGTCCATGTGAGCCTGAGTCTGCGGAGCTCAGAGCATGGCAGTGGAAAGCAGAGAGAGGGAGAGAGCAAATGCTCTGCTCTCAAAACATGGAGGCCAGAAGCAAGAGAGAGAAAGCAGGGGGAGGAAGGACTTTATATAACCTCCAGACCACACCCCAGGAACCCCTCCTCAGAAGCCAAGCCCTATCTCCAACATGGCTACCTACTCTCTGTGAGGTCTTGGGGGACATTATAAATCCAAGCCATTACACTATCATTACTAGACTATATTTGAGCTGTTGACCCTGAAGAGTTATGGTGTGACTCCAATGATGCCCTGGGAGATGTCATTAAGAAACAGCAAATATCTAAGTGCCTATAGTGATAGAGAGTGGGGTGCAATGTTGAGACACAGAAAATGATAATCACAATAATAATTGCCTTGGTTAGACAACTATCACAAAATGCCATAAACTAGGTGGCTTATAAACAAGAGAACTTTACTTCTCACAGATCTATACACCAGGAAGTCCGAGATCAAGTCATTAGTGGATCTGGTGTCTGGTGCAGTCCTGTTACAGTTCCATCCAGGTGCCCCTGGACCATTTTAAAAGAGATTATTCTTTCTGGCATTGAATTATCTTGTCACCCTTGTGAAACAGAAAAACAAACGATAGAGTATAAACTTATTAGGCTTATTATTTCTGGACTCTTAATTGTATTTCGTGTATCTATATGTCTGTCCTTGGGCAGGTACCACACAGTCTTGTAATAAGATTTGAAATTGTGAAGTGTGGGTCCTCTAACTTGGTTTTTATTTTTCAAGATATTTTTAATTTTGTTGTTGTTTCAGTACTGGGAATTGAACCTATGGGTAATCTACCACTGAGCTACATCAAAGTCCTTTTTATTATTTTGAGTCATGGTTTTGCTTAGTTGGTCTTGAACTTGAGATCCTCCTGCCTCAGCCTGTCAAGTAGCTGGAATTATAGGCATGTGCCTCTGACATTTTTCAAGATTATTTTTAGAGTTTTCTGGGTCCCTCACACTTCCATTTGAAGTTTAGGCTCAGTTTGTTATTAACCTCTGCCAAATAATCTGCTGGGGTTTTGAGAGAGATTGCATTTGGTCTATAGACCAATTTAGGGAGCATTACCACCTTAAAAATAACACAGACATACAGCATGTTTTTAGTTATTTAGACCTTCTTTAATGTCTTTCAGCAATTTTTCATAGTTTTCACTATAAGAGTCTTTCTCTTTTTTTGTTAAACTTATTCTAAACATGTTATTCTTTGGATGCTCTTTGATCTTTTTGATTGCTGGTGCGTAAATTGATCCTGTATTCTGCAACCTTGATCAACTTATTTATTATGTGTGTGCATGTCTGTCTGTGGATTCCTTAGAATTTCCTATATACAAGATCATGTCACCTGCAGATAAGGATAGTTGTGCTTCTTCTTTTCCAATTTGGATTCATCTAAGTTTTGAACACATGTAGGTAAACCAGGAGGATAAAAGGAAGAGAAGTAATTCAAGTCAGAGCCCGAGAAATGCAAAATAATCTGCCTTCAGGTATCCAGATGAGTGCCAGATTATAAAGGCATTCATGTGAGGATATATATGGCAGAATGTGAGATGCTAAGTAAATAAGAGGTGAAATTGGGATGGACTTTGCTGCCAAGGCAGACGAGCACTGAGGAACCACTGGTGCATCGTGAGCTTTTGCTTCTGCAACTCGGGGGAAAGTAGAGTCATTCACAAATCCGTTTGATGGACTTACAAATTTGCTCATAAAAACTTAAAAGGGAGATATATATATATATATATATATATATATATATATATATATATATTTAGTTAGATAAGAGTGTGAATCCAAAGAGTGAAGGCTATTTCTATACTGCTTTATCTTTAACAGAGAAAAGGAAAAGTCTGGAGAGTGAAGCCCTAGTTACTCACTGCCGGCCTAGATCATGGAGGCGCAGACTAGGGCCAAACAATGCAGTGTGGCTGCACTAAGCTCGTGCTCTAAAGTGATTCATGGGATCCGAGAACAGTGAGACTGTGAACTCTTACCAGACATTTACCCACCCTCCTTTCTTTGTATGTAATCTTCTAAAACTAATTTAACCCACCTCAAGGGATCAGACATAGTAAAACAAATGAAACAAATTTATTTCTTCTCAGACCTTATTAAGGTTCCCTCTATTCCATAAAATCTGTAAGCCAGGGTGCACGGCCCTTGAATAATGAGCCATGGAAACTGAGTCCCATGAGGAGAGTTAGTGCAGTAAGCAAACACAATTTACCTTACAGTTAACTGGAAACTTTTATAATAATATTCATAATGGTCATTTTGCCACCTTGTAATTTTTGGTCATAAAATGAGATAATCTTTGTAGACAACAATAATCTGTCATTTTTAGGACCAAACGGGCTATTTACTTATTAAGAAGGAATGGTAGCCCTATGATAAATCGACAGAGAAATGCTGCTAAAATGAATTCAGATTTCTATTTCATTTTTTCTCATAATCCATTTTATGTGACTTTCTCTTATGTTAGAAATCTAGTTTCCACAGGAGCTCCTTTTCTTTGGGGGGAGGGGGAATAGTGGTAAATGTCTTCATTGTGATGTTCCCAAAATATTAAGGTGTAACTGTTTCCTATTCAATCTCCAGGAAGAAAAAAAAATCAAGTTCCCATGCTAAAAAGAGGGAGAGGCTTCCTTAGTAGTGAGTAAGTCCAAAGGGCTGCCTAGAGGAGCAATACCACACTCATAGCATCTTGGGCCAGGCAAGAGAGTCAGGACAAACACAAACAACTGTCTCTTCATCGCAGTGTAATCAGATTGCTTTCCAGTCAGTAAAGTTAGGGCGTTTATTGGAGAGAGGTGCTTGGAAGAGATAATTAGGTTGCAGCACAGAGTTAGACATAGGCATAGACAATCTGGCTAAGAGAGTGAAGGTTCCAGCAAATTAGAAGCCTCTATGAGATCACTGAATCCCTGGCTGAAAGGACAGAGATGGCAGAATTTGGGAAAAGGATAAAGAAGTTAAAAACAAAACAAAACTTTCACCTGAAATTCTCATTAGACTTGTTCCATTCTATTTCCTCTTTGAGAGAAAGATTTTGGTCGCTCTTCTTGCCAGACTTAGCCCGTTTTACTTTTTTTTTTTTTTTTTTTTTTGCGGTACTGGGGACTGAAGCCCAGGGCATTCTACCTCCGAGCTACACCCCCAGCCCTATTTTTTATTCTTTATTTTGAAACAGGGTCTCACTAAGTTGCGGAGGGCCTCACTAAGTAGCTGAAGCTGGCAGCAAACCCGGATCCTCTGGTCTTATCCTCTCAAGTACTTAACCCTGGAGTGGTATTGAAGTTGGTGAAGGAAGAGGTGAACTCTCACAGTGGATGGATCTGAAGGGTGAAGGTGCTTGAAAGAGACTAGTTTTCCTTGACCATGTGCTATCAACAAAAGGTGAACATGACTAATAAAAGCCCTTCCCCTTAACACAACACACACACACACACACACACACACACACACACACACACTCACGCTCAAATACTTTCCCTCTTTAAATTTAAAAAAAATCTTTTCAGGTCTAAGTTACTTCTGTAAATGGGAGTGAGCCAGTAGGGAGAATCCAAGTCAATTAAAAAGGAATAAAATCCCGATTATTAAAAAAAAGCATGATTATAAAAAGAGAAATCTAACAGAGTCTGGATCCCATTGGGATCAGGTAAGAACTATGTATCAGTTAAGAAAGTTTTTCAATTATAATGATTGAAAAACTGCCTAGTGGCTGCTTAAACCTCTAGGAGCCTATTTTCCTCACTTCATAAGAATAATGCAAATAGGGAGGTTTTGTTGACATTGATTTAGCGGCACAGTGATGCCAGATCTGGGTCTGTGGGAATCTGCTGATCTTTCTCTCATGGCTGCAAGATAACTAGATACCTGCATTGACTCTACTGCACCTGCCGTCTAGACATGTAGGAGGGAAGGGATGTGCTAGTCATGATTGTCATGTTATCACAAAGGCACAAGCCTCCAGCCACTCATGAAAAATATTAAGTAGACATTCGCGAGTGTCTCACTGGCTCCATTGTATCTCCTTATGAGTTCTGAATAGAAAGAAGACGAGGGAAGCAAATATTCACTTTTTTCCAGTCTTTGCAGTGGCATGCAAAGGAAAAGAAGGTTGGAATCAGCAGGTTTCAATATGGCTGAACTAATGTGGTTCAAGTAAAAGAATGACTGCAGGAACATAGAGCACGGTTGCTTCTGGCCAGAAACTCATGAACCACAAGCTTTCTAACGGAGGCATCTGTTGGACTGCCTATCGGGGTTGATTGTCTGTGTTCTGTGTGGTCTTATATAAGCTCTCAAGCTTTGGGGTAATGAACAAGGATGATGATGTGCATGGCCAGTTTCATCGTTAACTGGAGGTCTAGCAATGGGAGTGTATACACTGAGTGACAAAGACTATACATTCTTGCAAATGACTTTAATTTGCATAAAATAGTACTCTGGGAAAGCAGTAATGAAAGCAGAAACATAAAACAAATAATAAAAAAATTTAAAATTCCATAATCCAAAGGGAACCACTGGCAACATTCTGGCATATGTTTTTTCCAGTCAGTTCTATGGGCAAACAATTAGTAGCCTACTTTTTCACTTAGCAATGGATCTAGAGCATTTCCCCATGTCAATATGCATTCTTCTATGACAGGATATTTAATGGCTGCATATCATTTTTGGCACCTGGTGTTAGCATAATTAATCCGACCAATCCCTGCTTGTGGGATATGGAGTTGGTTATGTTTGTCACTTGTCACAACTTGCTATGCTTAAAGTTGTTATGCTTATTAATAACTAAAATCAATACTTATGAACTATTTTCTAAGTGATAGACACTGTACTGGAAGCACGTTACACTAATTACATCACTTAAACTCTAGAAGAACTAAAAGAGGCAATACTATTATTATCCTCACTCTACCTGTGAGGAAACTGAGGCTTAGGAGCTTAAGTAATATGTCCAAGCAATGCAATTCTGTCTTAAGTTCCACAAAGGGCAACCATTATAACTATGACCAACTCTGCACAGCAGGAAAGGAAACTTTGCTGAGAGGTCACTGGAACCTGTTCTCACTTGTGAGATTACCCCTGGCTTGTTATCTCTTGAAAACATAGATAGTAGGTCACTTCATACAAATCCTCTGTGTGTGTGTGTGTGTGTGTGTGTGTGTGTGTGTGTGTGTGTGTGTTTTACTAGGGATTGAACCCAGGGACATTCTACCTCTGAGCTACAACCCAAGCTCTATTTTATTTTTTAGTTTGAAACAGGGTCTCACTAAATTGCTGAGGGCTTCACTAAGTTGCTGAGGCTGACCTTGAACCTGTCATCCTCCTGTCTCAGCCTCCCAAGCATTAGGATTACAAGCATGTGCCACCATGCCAGGCTTCCATATGAATCTTACCCCATCCATTTGAGGGTAGCTTGCACCAGTTTTACAACCAGTGAATATTAGAAGACAGCTTTGAGACATGTAAGGAAGCAAATATAAATCAACTCTCAGCATTGCTAACAGTCTGAGAATAGTTTAATGACAATAATTACATTCAAGCTAATACGTTTTCAGAAAGAATAAGTGTCTACCAAAGAGATAGAGGACAGTTTTTTTTTAATTTGGTTAATTAAATAAATACCTTCAGTTGGTTCTCAGGGACATTGTAAAAATGTGTAATACTCTGGTTCCGGAATCTTGTTCTCATCAAAGCAGTTTGTTATGAGTTGATATTAATGACGGACTAGCTTAAAAATACTGATGGTTGGTAACAGTCCACTTGTTCAAAGAAATTTGATTCTTTTAATGTCTTGAATTTCTAACAATAACACAAGGAAGAAAAGTTAAATGAATAACTAGTTATATCCCCAATTTATCAAACAATAAACCTCTCTTAAATTCTCAATGAATGTGCTTTTTGAACAATTATGTATTTCTGTGGCTATCCAGTGTAAGGCCTTGGGTTTGATCCCTGACACCCAGAAGGAAGGAGGAAGGAAAGAAGGAAGGGAGGAAGGAAGGAGGGAGGGAAGGAAGGAAGGAAGGAAGGAAGGAAGGAAGGAAGGAAGAAAGAAAGAAAGAAAGAAAGAAAGAAAGAAAGAAAGAAAGAAAGGAGGAGGGTAAAGGAAGAGGAAGGGCTTCTGTTTTTCTATCTTCTTAGGTGTATTTTCTATCTTAAGTTTTCAAAAGCAAGTGTTTATTCAACAACACTATGCCTATTTACTGTCTTTATGATTATATATAATATCACAGATGTTTTCAGGCTTATTTATTATTTTATTAGACTTTTTAATAATAATCTCATAAAGTAGGTAGATTATCTGTATTTCATATACATATATGGAGATAAGTTTAGAATTTCTAAATTTTGGGCCATGACTTAGACTAATATATGTTGGTTGACCACAAAAATCATATTCTTTCACTTCCAAATTTCCATAATTAATTATCTCACTTCTAACAAATTTTGTTACCATTTATAGCTGAGTTTCTATTATCATAAACCTCAAGGGAGATGTTATTCCTTCTGGAACTTTATAATATTTGTGAATCTTTTGAAATAAATGAGTCCTTGCTGACTTTTCATGACTTCTGAGATAACATCATTTCCTTATCCCCAAAGACTACAAACATATGTGGAGAAGCTACTGTGTGGTAGGAACTGGTCTAGACATTGAAGATTCAGCATTCAACACATTGGCACACTCTGCTTTTATGGAACTTCCAAAATTTAACTCAATGCCCACAACCTGACAAAGTCTACTTCATTTCACTTTTCTCTGTCTCCATTGCATGGCTCTTCTCCCATACCTCCCAAATATCCAATCCACGAACATTTAAATTATCCTCCTCACTCTTCACATACATCCATGGAGAGTCACCACAGTATGCAATGGCAAGGTCCTAAAGCTAGAGGGGAAGGATGTGGGGGTTTACTATGGGTGAGGGAGAAGATAGAAAAAGAGAGAGAAAGAGAACATGGGATGAAATAGCTAGAAAGTGAAAAATCACCCTAGGTGAATACAACAATAGGGGCACTTGGGGAGGGGCCACTGGATAGTGGAGAAGGTCTTGTTTAAGTCAACTTTTCCCTCTCTGTGACCAAACTACCTGACAAACCTGATGAGCACAACTTAGAGGAGGAAATGTTTGCTGAGGCTCATAGTTTCAGAGATTTCATTCTATCATCAGCTGACTCCAAGGCAGAAACCACAGTGGAAGAGTATGAGGTGGAGAAAAGCCACTCTCAGTCATGGCAGCTGGAAGCAGAGAGAGCAAAAGGAGGGAACTAGGGACATATAGAGTCCCCAAGGTCCTACCCCCAATGACCCACCTCCTCTAGCCATGCCGTACCTTTGAATCTTGCTGCATTAGAGACAATGTTTTCAATACATGAGATTTTGAGGGACATTCTAAATCCAAATCATAACAGGTCTAAATACTAGATGACTTCAAATGCAGCACAAAGGAACGTGAATTTTTATCTGGTAGGCAAGGCAAAGCAATAGCAACTTTGGACTGCTTTATCTTGTATCTCCTCTGCCTGCTGGAGGTCCTGACACGGAAGACATGCAAAATCATGCTTTTTCTGAAATAGTAAATGACTAAGGTTTTTTTGTTGGGACTGAGCTTTAGAAAGACTGATCTCATGGAAGTGTGAGACAGATGAATGAGTGACGATAATATTATTCTAATAATTAAGGAAAAAAAGAAGAGGGGGACTGGTTACAGAGGGGCCACATGGACCTTATAATGTCTGGAAGAACATGAACACATTCCCCTTGCCACCACCTTAGTGTATCATGTTAAAGAGTATCCCCATAGACACTTCATTTCTCAGCTGATATTTATTTGCCCATAAGCAATCAGCAAACATTTATTGAAATCCCCCTATTATGTGTGACCTTAATAGTGTTTCACAAAATTCATGTGTTAAAATCCTTAGCCCTAGTCCCCCAGAATGTGACTGTATTTGGAATCAGGACCTTTAAAAAGGTGAGGAAGTTAAAATGACATCATTAAGGTAGGACCCCAATCTAATGTGACTGGTGTTATTATAAGAAGAGAAAAGCCACCAGGAAAGCAGATGCACAAAAGAAAGTACACGAGGGCACAGTAAGAAGGTCACCATCTGCAAGCCAAAAAGAGAAGCCCCAGAAAAAAAACTAACCTGCTGACACCTTGATCTTAGACTTTTAGCCTCCAGCACCATGAGACCAAAAAAATTATAGTTGTTTAAGCCACTCAGTCTGTGGCATTTTAATAGGGCAGCCTTCGCAAGCAAATAAAACCTTTGTATGTAGAATGTCATTTCAGCCAGCTGAATGTTTTTCCTTCTAATTTCTAATAGCATCATCTACTGTCAGATCTGGACTGAAAATGCCTTCTTTATAATGGAGGAGAAACTCCAATGGGGCCAGAGAGGTGGTCTAGGGGAAAGGAGGGGGCAGAGAGGGAAAATCAATAAAGGAATCGCTTCCATTGACAATATGTACATACGTGAGAGTACCAATGTCAATCTCAATATCCCATTTGTGGAAGGGGGAGTGGGGAGGGAGCGAGGGGAAAGCCCACCAAGTGAGGTGTGCATGTATGTCACTATCACTATGAACTACATTATGATGTGAGACTATAATGCACCAATAAAAGTCTAAAAAATAAAATGAAGCATTCCTTAAGTAGCTTCATCCTCAAAGTCCTAATTCTATACTCCTACTTCTACTCTCCCATCTCCTCCTCCTCCTCCTTCTAAAACACCTTCAGAATACTGTCTCCTTAATGCTAAATCCTCAGATAGCTAAGGATAAAGATGAGCAGAATTATGCAGAATCTCATACATTTGTTTAAACAGAAAGGAAATTGAATTTGAAACAAGAGTTCTTGCACAAATTTCACAAAATTTAAAATATTATTAGTATTTAAGATTGTGTCACTAGTTGAGCATTTTCTAATCAGGATATAGGAAAAAAACAGTTAAGGCTTAATTAAATTAGCATTTTGTTAAGGGCTCTGCAATCAAAGGTGCTAGAGAAATAAATGAGTTGTTTCAATGCTGTGTATTAGCTAGGCATGTTTTGTATTCATTTTTTAAAAATCTATAATAAAGTTGTTCTTTGCTATATTTAAGTACTGCCTTTAAAAAAGTCAATATAATGGAAATCATAGTTTGATTTGATTATATTTTTCTGAAAATTCTAGAAAGCTTCTGAGTCGACAATGTGTAATTAACAAAGAATTCTAAAATTAAGTCTTTGACACTTACAGGACTTGCTAGGTATTTAAATAATGTGTACCTTCAAATCAATGCATCTAAACCATAAAATAGATTATATATGAAAAATGCCTCTGGATTCATTAATTTCAACTCTGGGTGATGCCAACTTGCCCATGAGAGCAGTTATTCTACTAGAAAGGGGAAACGTGTCACAGAAAGAAATGTAGAAAGATCTATATTTACTTAATTCCATTGTCCATTCACTTTTCACTATTAGGGCTAAAGAATGATGGAATTCTAACTGAGAAGAAAATTAGCTCAGTAGGTAAATGCCATTCTTTAAAATGCTACTTCTAGAAATCTTTGGCAAACCTGAGAGGACCCTATGAAGAAAGGCTAGATACCACCTGCTGTGGTTGATTTAAAATTGATAATCTAATAGAGTGAGACAGGAAGACTGCCACAGAGCAGGGAGGAATTGAGGATGGTCTGTTTGAGTAACCAGCTTAAGCATTAAGGGTACTGCCCATTTGTCATGAATTTCCTAGACAAGATGTAGGCCTTTCTTTACTTAGCTGGCCTACATTGATTCAGGAGGGGCCACATACCTTTGATCTCTCTTGAGTAATACAGTTGGCCCTCCATATCCAGAGGTTCTGCATCTATGGATTCAACCAACCACAGATCAAAGAGACTTGGAAAAATAAAACGTTGTGTCTTTACTAAATATCTATAGACCTTTTTTCCTTGTCATTATTTCCTAAACAATACAGTATAGCAACTATTTACATCGCATTTAAATTGTATTAGGTATTGTAAGTAATCTAGAGAGGATTTAAAGTATATGGGAGGATGAGCATAGGTTATATGCAAATTCTATGCCATTTTATGTAAATGACCTGAACATCTGTGTATATGTTATCCTTAGAGGAGGGGGGGCCTGGAACCAATGCCTCATGGATATTGAGAGACCCTTGTAGTTACCTAAAGGCCTGATTAAAGATATCTTTTCCCCACATATCCAGACTGGTTTGAACCATTTAGTACATGATGTCCTGGACACTGGACAAATTTATTGTTAAAATGCCTTGGCCCCAGTGACAGATGATAAGAGTTCAAATCTTGGCTCTACCACTTTCTAAGTGATCTGGGCAAGACACTTAATATCTCTCCAAGTCTCAGTGTCCTTGTGTACAGATGGGGGCAATAATATTGCCTACCTCAGAGAGGATGCTGTGAAGATTGAGTTAGTACATGGTAGAGTCTCATGAGAATTCCTGGCGTATAAGGCTAGTAAACTGTTGTTATTGTTAATAGGTTCATGTAATCCTTACAAGTCATGATTTCCCTCTATAGGTTTTTACTAATTACCATCTATGAAACAAGACACTGGAGATAGAAGAAAAGGGGCCTGACCCACTGCTCTCAGGGAGCTGAAGGGAAAAGCAGACCAAAGAAGGGGAGGAGTGTTGCCTGTTCCAAGCTCACTTGTTTGAATCTTACTCTAAATGCCATTTTGATGATCGCTCTTTCTAGCTACGATCACAAATGAAGAGCCATAAATAAATAAGTGGATACATTCAACAACACCAAACAGAATTACCTTATAAAACTAAATATGATGAGAATTAAATTCAAACTGGAAACAGGCAAAAATAAATTGAAACAAAAGCCACTTAATTTGCTAGAACATGAAGCAAAAAGAAAGTCTACTCTAGATAAAAACAACAAAGCTAAGGTGGGAATAACAAATGCTGATGATAGATAAGCTATAAAACCTGGGAAAGGAATAAGAAAATGAGGGCAAACTTTAAGCATGCAAGGGAAAAATGCTGAAAATTGATGATAAATTAGACAAAAGAAATAGACCCAAATAAAAGAATAAAAGGGGAAAATAAAACTCTTTATGTGATAATACATAAGCAATTTATCAATAAAAAGCAACTAAAAGATAAAATACAACAGTACATAGACTCAAAAAAGTTCGCATTTTAAAAAGAGATAAAAAGAGGCAGATGTATCAAAAGCCACCAATGAAAGAGCATACAGGTGAAAATTTAAATCAAGTAATTAGCAATGACTTGAATTTAATCTTCGGCTCTTTAAAAATATGAAGCATTTTAAAACTGGTTCAATGTGACTTCTTAATTATTCTCCATTTGAAAATAGAAGTCTTATCATGGGAGCCTTGGAAAAAGGCTGTGGCCTATAATTTACATTTTTAAATTCCATGATGAAGAACAAAGGTGGCTTCCTTTTCCTTTAACCAGCTAATCCACAAGGGCTTTTCACAGGAGGAAGGTGCAAAGCAGTGGTGTGATGAGGGACCTTGGCTGAGCAGGGAAACCAGTCTTAAATCCCTACCCAGGCCCTCCCTGGCTCTATTAATGTTTCTCCTGTGAAAATTAGTGGAGGATTGAAAGTGCCAAATGAAACAGTTGTGCAAAATAAAGATCTACAGAAAATTTGAAATTACCAACCAGTAGGAAAAGAAGGACTACGATGGGCCACTGAAGTTGCATTTTTCATTATGAAATGCACTGCATGCCTTTGGCAGTTTGCATTGATTTCAGATCCTCATGCTCAACCTGTCTTTTAAGAATTTGTTAGCTCTACGCTTGTAATCCCAGTACTTGGGAGGCTGAGACCGGAGGATCCAGGTTCACGGCCAGCCTCAGCTACTTAGTGAGGCCTTCCACAACTTAGTGAGACCCTGTTTCAAAATAAAGAACAAAAAATGGGGCTGGGGATGTAGCTTGGAGGTAGAATGCCCCTGGGTTCAATCCCCAGTACCGCAAAAAAAAAAAATTTGTTAGCTCTATAAAGAATAATGATTGTGCATGTAGAAACAGCACACCAGTATTGGCATATATTTTTACTCTAGTAGTTTATGATCTTTAATTTTAAATTGCATGCCACACATATTGAGGCTAGAAAGTTCTTTCCGTATGAGAAACAATGGCACAATATTAACTTATAATAACTCATCTCTGTTAAGTACATTTTAATAAAGCATTTTCCATGTTTTGTGTCTCAGTCACAACCAAAGTGGGATTTTTATATTGCCTCTACATAAGCCAGAGGCAATGTAGATAATTAATTTATTCTCAGTTCCTTTCTTTAAAACACCCTCATGTCTCAGCAGGGTAGGGATGAGCTGAGAACATGCATGCCCATTGCTTTCAGCTTACACTACTGTGATCAGCCCCTTTCCTTGGGACTTAGCACAGACCATCCCTCCTCTATACTCTTGTCTCCAAAACCCCTGGAGAAAAGAAATGATCTGAGCTTCTTCTTAGTTGTTTCACAGATTTTAAGAATAATTTTTAAAAGTTTGTGAAACCCTAGAAAGGGAAGATTTGCCAGTTCCACAAAAAGAGAGATTAAATCACCCCATTATGGAATAATTTTGGCCTCTTAATATAGACAGAAATTAGTAATCCTTAAGGTGCAGAGTCTAGAAAATGTATCAAGGGGTTTTTCTAGGAAATTTCATGAGACTTTCATAATGACCTTGTGCTACCCAGCTGAATTCCATAGGTCAGTGCTAACCTGAAGCAAATCACTTAGGGTGCCATTCGAAGGGTTGACTTGGAAAAGCCCAAGAGAATCTCCTTTAAAATATTCACTGTTAAATATCTTGCCTAAAATAATGATCCTTACTGCATGCTCCCTCTGTGCCAGCTCTGAATACTCATTCCATTTGACCTTCACAATAACCTCCTGAGGTTGGTCTGCTTACTCTCATTAGTTAAGTTGTGTTTCCAAAGTCACAGAGAAAGTGGCAAAACCAGGGTTCAGAGTCTATAATCATATCTTATATTACATCGTTATCATTAGTGCCATTAATATTTAAATCTGATTATGCTTTGAGAGGAGATTTATAGATTGGCAACTCTTTCTTATGATAGTACCCTCTGCATATCTGTATCTCTCATTCATAATGAATTGAGAGAAGAATCCCCAAACACAGGCATGCCAGGTGACTAACACGGCATGATATATATGGTGCTTTTCACAATTTAATATGCATACAAATCTACCTGAGCATCTTATTAAAATGCAAATGCTGAGTCAGTAGCTCAGAGGTGGGTCTAAAGATTCTTCATTTCTAACCAGCTACCAGGTGAGGCTGATGGTCCATCACATTTTAAATAGCAAGAATGACCTCGCATGACAAGGCAGACCTGGAAAAGAGTCTCAGGTGGACAGTAATTAAGCTTTCCATTGTCTAAGCGTCCCAGATTTTCTCATTTGTGAAGTATGGGCTATAATCCCAAACATGCTTATCTCACAAGACTTTGTGGTTTTTGTTTTTGTTGCTATTTTCTTGTTATTTTCTTTTTGTTGTTTTGTTTTTGTGGTACTGGGGATTGAACCCAGGGGCATTCTACCTCTGAGCTACATCCCCTACCTCACTTTTTGTTTTGAAACAGAGTCTCGCTAGGTTGCTGAGTGTCTTGCTACATTGCTAAGGCTGGCCTCAAACCTGCCATCCTCCTGTCTCAGCCTCCCAAGTACTGGGATTACAGACATGTGCCACCATGCCTGGCTAGGACTTGTTTTGATGATCAACTTATATAATACTTTGTAAAACAAAGCTAAATAAAACAAAATTATATAAGCAAAACAAAACTAAATAAAGCCTGACATGTATATGTATACATAAATATATGTGTGTGTATATATGTATACACACACACACACACACACTCCATTAGTTTTCAGACTTCTGATTTGGGATGAGCTAAAATATTCCAGGGCATGTGTTACTATCATCATCATAAAGCTGAGACTCCTTCAGTTCAGTGTCCCAAAACCTACATAGGACAGATCTATTTTTGCTACAAACACAGTTACCTGACATTCTCCTCCTCTGTTCTATGCACATGTGGTCCTGAGATCGTATTGAATCCAGTGAATTTACTCATCCAGAAAATAAGATAGGACCCATAATTTTCCTTACCCATTTTTCACAAGCTTCCTATGAAATCTTAGCCTGAGAGCCCAATATTGCTTTTTCTGTGTAAAGATAGCTTATCTCAATTTCATAACTCCTGTCTGTTCCTTTTTATGACCTGAGAGTGTTTTTAACAGCACTGCTTTCTCAGACTATTACAGCTTATTGCCAATGCTGGGTGCCCTTCCTCCCCTCCCCAACTCTCACTGACTGGTAACCTACCATAAAAAGTCTACCAGGGAAGGGCTGGCTCTGCAGCTTCTCAAGGCTCAGCTTGCTGATCACCTTTGTCTTCAAATGACCAGTTTGCTAGGATCTGGCATTTCAGATTGTCCTAATGAAATGCTAATTGTTTTTGGAAACCTTGAAAAAAGTCATGGTTTATTCATCAAGAGGAGCCTCCCTTTCTCCTTTGAAATGCAACCGACAGTGATTTGTTCATTTAATAAATATGTATTGGACACCCAGTGCTAAGCAATGTACAGATGCCAGCAAGACCAAGATGACAAATCCACACAGCACATATGCAGTGGCCTTAGTATTCTAACAGACCAGGTTCATATATATACACACGCCATTGGTTTTCAGACTAGTGATGTTGGATGAGCTAAAACATCCCTGGGCTCAGTTTCTTCCTTTATAAATGATTCTTGTGATGCTGATTGTGACAGGATTGATAGTGTGTCTTTTGCAATGTGTAGCCATAGCAGATTTCTAAAATATGATGGGTTTTGGTTTCTTAAGCAGCCTCATGTTCCATTTCATAGAGATCTGTAAGAGTCAGAGACTCTGATAGATCCAACACAGTGTAGCAAGTGATGAGTGAGAGAATCAGATACAGGATTGGCTTCTGGAGTTAGGGAATTTTTAAAAACTATTTCGCTTTTATGTGCAAAAGTCCATCTTCTCGCCAATAAAAACCTAAGATCCTGGGAATCGTCTTAGCGAGCACTTAATGAGTATAAAGCCTCCACCCACATTTGTAGAATTCAATTGAGTAATAGAAGGATTTTTCAGGATTAAAACTTTAGTCCTACCACCTTTAGGATGAAGTCTAGTCAGAGTGGATTATACAGAGATTGTGTTTTATTTAAAGAAAATTTCCTGAAGATATCAAGTAATTTAGAATCTCAATAGATTTTTCCATGCAGGTAGCATGAATGGCCAGTTTGTTTACAAGCTTTAAAGGGTATTACCTTAGAGCAATACTCTAAACAGCCCACATTCATTTAATCTTCCAGCCTTGGCATTATGAAGTTTTTGACAAATGTCATAAAAATTTGAGTGTTATATTATCCAATTCTCTGGTCATATGGGATTTTTTATTTACATGATATTATTTCAATTTTTATGCAAAATGTGACCTCACTATGTGTAACTTAAAAGAATTCTTTTAGGATTATTTCGTTGTGGTCAAGATAGTGATAAAAAGATATTAAAAAACATGTATTAAATTGTTGTGTTTCAACAATTATTTCAATTCATCAGGACGTAGCTCCACAGCTGCTATGATAAATTTTAACATTAAATTTTTCTGGCTCAGCCTCTTATAAATAAAAATATTGAGCAGCAGGCAGAGCTGCCTGTTTTCAAGGACAATATTTCACATTGTGTGCCAACCTAGCGCATTAGTTACTAAAAATCAAATTATCAGGAAGAGCCACTCATATCCATCTTAGGGACATCGATTTGTTGTCCTTGGTTTTTCTGTTGTGCTGATAGAGGATTTTGGATTAAAGCATTAGGGATCTTTCCACCCACACTGTTTAATTGAATATGAATTGTATTCACATCGATCTACCATATGGATATCACTTGTACCTCAACATGTATAGTTAACAATATTGTAACTACTAAGAATTGATCATTTCAATGGGAATCTGAATTTATGTTATTTTCTAACTGCTAAGAATGTGCAAACATCTTTTTTTATTTTTTGCATGAAGAGATTCAGAACTGGGCTTGGTGTTGTATGCTTGTAATCCTAGTACTTGGGAGGCTGACACAGGAGGATTGCAGGTTCAAGGACAGACTCAGCAAGTAGTAAGACTCTCACTGACCTAGTAAGACCCTGTTTCAAAATGAAAAAAAAAAATAGGGCTGGGGGTGTAGCTTGGAGGTAGAATGCTCCAGAGTTCAATCCCTAGTACCACACACACACACACACACAAAAATTAGGAATTGGAGCTGGGCATTGTGGTACATACCTGTAATCCCAGTACTTGGGAGGCTGAGACAGGAGGACTGCAGGTTCGAAGCCAGCCTCAGTGACTCAGTGAGGCTCTCAGCAACTTAGTGAGACCCCATTTCCAAATAAAAAATAAAAACCAGTCTGGGGATATAACCTGGAGTTAGAACACCTCTGGGCTCCATCCCCAGCACCACAAGAAAAAAAAATAATAAAATAAATAAGTAAAAAATAAAACAAAAGATTCAGACCTGAATTTGAATTCTTAGCTACTTTCTGAGGAGTACAGAAGTCATCCAAACTCTTCTCAATTCTCTGAGGTATTTAGGCTGAGTATAAGAGATCATACCCAGCTTGCAATATTGTTGTAAGAATGAGAGATAACATATATAAAATGTCTAGTTCCCTGCCTAAGCATGTGCAAAATATTTGGTAGTCACATTGAGATAGTTGTCATTTATATAAATAACAGTAAACACCAACTACATCTCTACAATTTACATTTATTTATTCAGCATATTTTTTGAGAACATGTTACTTACATGCCAGACACCTAGGTAGTGGATATAAAACAGTAAACCACAAAAACTTCTGCCCACAAATAATTTACTATCTGGTGGAAACAAGCAGGCAATACAACTAAATAAAGTTAGTGTACATTAATAGTGACAGGTACAATGGATAGGGCTACCAAATGTCAGATATACCTGGGAAGTCAAGGTTTATGCCAGTTGTCATAGCATCGTTTTTAATAATAACCCTTTATTCTCAGTGGTGTTCCAGGTTGGACAGTAAGTTATGTGGTTAACTGCATTAGGTTACTAGGGCTGTGTTCAGAGAGAGAGAGAGAAACAGAGAGACAGAAAGTATATAGATATATATTTATTCTTTCTATATTAAATGTAGGAGACATAGATTTAATAAGTGAATTGGCTCCTGTAATTATGGAGGCCCAGAAGTCAGAGGATGTCCCATTTGCAATCCGGAGAACAAGGAAAACCAGTGGTATCTGAAGGGGACACTGTTTTAAGTTCTAGAGTCTAAAAGCCTGAGAACCCCAGGAGAAGATGGGTGTCCCAGCCCAAGAGAGAGAATTCACCCTTCCTTCACCTTTATATTCCAGCCTACACTGGCCCCATTTGAACTTAATCACCTCTTTAAAGATCTTATCTCCAAATATCCTCTTAGGTACTGAGAGTTTGGACTTTACTATATGAATTTTGTGCAATCAAATTCAAGCCATAATACTAACCAATCTACAGGGTAGAATAAAGCAGGAAGGGAGTGATAACGTGAGTACAAAATAAGAAATGAGACCCACGGATGGGATGGGGGGACTGTGCATGCTTTGTAGTTTGCTTAGGGAATCTGGCTGTTAGTGATAGGAAAAGACATCTGATATTCAATAAATCTAGGTTAATTCATTAACGAAAACCAAGACTGGAAGTTCTTTACTTCTTATTTAGTTCTTTATAAAGGCTTAGATTGAATTGGGGTTTGCCAAACATTAAAAGTTTGGTCGTCACACAGGTAGAAATTCACTCAGTGACAGTGTTTACTGGATTCATTTACCTGGAATGAATATGCTTAGTAACAATTTTCAAAACCTACCAATATTAATAAGAAGACATCCTAAATTCAGCACCATGTCTTAGATTTGGGGGATAGTGTGTGTGCAAAGACAATGTAGAGCTGGGGGTGAATGGTGTAATTTGATATAGTCTCATGTTTTAAAAAATCTGTTAATTAAGCTGGGCGTGGTGGGGCACACTTGTAATCCCAGTACTTTGGGAGGCAGAGACTGGAGGATCCAGGCTCACGGCCAGCCTCAGCTCTCTCTCTGTCTCTCTCTGTCTCTCTCTCTCTCTCTCTCTCTCTCTCTCTCTCTACTTAGTGAGGCCCTCTGCAACTTCGTGAGACCCGGTTTCAAACCAAAGTATAAAAAATAGGGCCGGGGGTGTAGCACGGAGGTAGAACGCCCCTGGGTTCAATCCCCGGTACCACACACACACAAAAAAATCTGTTAATTGATGTCTGCCTTAGTTTCCTAGGGCTGTAATAATTAATTACCACAAACAGGTGGCTTAAAATACACATATCTACTTTCTCACAGTTTCGGACGCCAGATGTCTTAATTAAGGTGTCACCAGTGTTATTTTATTCTGGAGGCTCAGAGGAGAATTTATTCCTTGCCTCTCCCCTAGCTTCTGGAAGTTTCTGGAAATCCTTGCCATCCCCTGGCTTGTGTCTGGCTTCATTCCAGTCTCTGCCTCTATCTTTACCTGGCCTTCTTCCTTCTGTGTGTGCATCTGTGTCTTCTCCTCTCATAAAGACAAGTCATTAGATACAGGACCCACGCTCATCCAGTGTAACTAATCTTAACTAATTATATCTGCAAAGATTTTATTTCCCAAAAAGGTCATACTCTGAGGTTCCAGATGAACATGAATTTTTGAGGGGTGCTATTCAACCCTGAGCAATATCCACATAGAAACAATGAGAGGAGACTAAAAATCTTAAATATATACAAGGGCCAGACAGCTAAATTATAGTTTTAAAGAAATATCGATCTGTCATTAGATTGGCCCAAAATAAAACAGTGGTCTTCCCATTGGAATCACCTGATCCAATTGGTCTGGAGTGATCAGATATGGCTAAATATTTTAGAGTCACCTGCTAATGCTAATGAGAAATCAGAGACACAAAGTTGTAAACACTGAGCTTCATTGAATATCGTATTTGTTCTTCACTCCAGGTACCTAGCACAGGGTCTATCTGACCATATATTCAATAAATATTTATTGGTGAAATTAAAGAACAACTTTATAGAATAAATGCATTGTTAAATGATGGAGATTAATGCTGGGTGTGGTGGTGCAAGCCTGTTACCCCAGTACTTGGGAGGCTGAGACAGGAGGATCACAGGGTTGAAGCCAGCCTCAGCAATTTAGCCAGGCTCTCAGCAACTTAGCAAGATCCGATTTCCAAATTAAAAATTGTTTAAATAGAGTTGGGATGTAGCTTGGAGGTAGAATGCCCCTGGTTCAATCCCCAGCACCACAAAAAATATTAAATTAAATTAAAAATTTTAAAAATTTTAAGACCGAAAACAGTGACCCAGAAGGACTGAAGATAGGAAAGTAGTATCTCACACTGGAAATTATAATGGATTACATGTTATTTTTTCTGACAGCTGAAGAATTTTGTATAAACAATTACTTCATTCATCTCCTAACTTCCTTGGGATTAGTGAATGTCACATATTATTAGCCCCATTTTTCAGATGCAGAAATTGAATCTCCAAGTGCAGCTTTCTCTTCAACTGCATTATTATTTTTTAATACCACTAAGAATTTGATGGATATCCTACAGAAAATGGAATTAGAGAAAGCATTTCTAGCAAAGGAATGTAAGCCACTCAGTTCTCAGAAGTATGTTCAAGACAGGATGTGTTAAGAAGTCTACACAACTTAGCCAGGCCCTCAGCAACTTAGTGAGACCCTGTTTCAAAACAAGAAATAAAATGCGGCTGGCGGTGCAGCTCAGTGGTAGAATACCACTGGGTTCAATCCCCAGTTCCAAGGAAGGAAGGAAGGAAGGAAGGAAGGGAGGGAGGGAGGGAGGAAGGAAGGAAGGAAGGAAGGAAGGAAGGAAGGAAGGAAGGGAGAGAGACTTGAGGAGTTGGGGAAGGAAATAAAAACCATACCACAAAAGGAAACAAACATCTTATTGGTGAAGACTACACAATGACACACATCAAGTCAATGAGCTAGTCCATTTTATGGAATCATTGTTAGTGTAGTATAGACATCAGAATGCCAGACCAGGCAACAAGCAGATGGACAAGTGCTCACAACCTGATTCTACCCCTTTATGAGCTGTGTGCATCTCTTTACCTTTAATTTCCTCAGCTGTAATTTGACTTTCATAATATCAGCTGTCACATGGGGCTCCTGTGAAGGTTAAGTAATAAAATGCTTGTAAAGTGTGTGGCACGTGGAAAACACTCTTTGCTATTACTGTTGTCAGAGCATTGCATTTTAGGCTTTCTTTTTCTGAATCTTTCCTTAGGGTCAAGATCATGTTCAAGGTGAATTTTAATGGGCTTTCTTATGCTCGTGTTTAATCCCTGTTCATATTTACCATCTCTGTTAAATTGTAAGTTTCATGAGAGCAGGGACCATGTTTTTGCAAGGTCAGAGTAGGTGCCCAATGAATATTGTTGAATGAAATAACAGATTACAGTAGATCACTCCTCTGCCCCCAAATCCTCTATCTCCTCCCTATTTAACTCTGAGTAAAAGCTGAAGTTCTTATAAAGGACTATGAGACTCTATAGGATTATATACTAAGAGATGCTGGATAGAATGACTGAAAGGAAACAAGTTATTTCCCCCCCCAAAGTCCTTTCAAGCATATTTTTAAAAGTAGTGGTCAGGTGATTGGTGACTCATAACATTTACAGAGCAGCCTAGGCTATGCCTAAAGACATTCACTAGTTCCTCTGCCCGGGGTTGGAGGAGCAGAAAGATTCATTATATAATAAACACTCTGCTTGATGAGAAAATGCACTTTATAATCTCGAGTCTCATTAAAAATCAATTTATAAATTATACTTGTGGTCTCTTGTCATCAGGAGAATCAGCCCATTCAACTGTAGCTGCTTTTCTGCTTCTATACAATTAACTCCTCACAAAGGAAATTTTGAAATTATAATCCTTGACTATTAAAAATACTTACTGTTTTTTAAAAAATTAATATAAGTATGAATTATTTGTGTTAGCTTGCAAAAGAGAAATGCCATGCTAGGATTTAGGCTTAATTTATATATTCATGTTTATAACAAAATTATTATTAAAGAGGCATACTTAAGAAGAGATTAGGTTGTGGGATTCGCTTTATTACTGCTATATCAAGAAAATTGCGTGCATGTATACTTGTATCACTTTGAATCTCACTATGATGTATGATTACATTACATCAATAAAAGTAAAAAAGAGGATAATGCTGATGTTTTAAAATATTCCTTTTCTCTTTGTGTTTTGAGCCTTGAACACATTTCTCCCAGTGTCCACTGGGGAAGAGAGGAGAAACTTATCTAGCCAGAGGCTGTGTATATGTAACCTCATTTGAACCTCCTAACCACCCCAGGAAACAGCAAAGTCTGGTATTATTATTATTATTCCCATGATACAAGCAAGATCAAAGAGACTCAGTAAGAGTAAGTTACTTTTCCAAAGTCTTACAAGAAGTGGCAGAGCTTAGATTCAGACGGATAATTTCTGACTGCAAAGCTGTAAGTCTTTCTATTATAAATGTTACCTTCAAGATACTCCCAAATACTTAACTTCTCTAGCTCCCTATTTCATCTTTCCAACTAATTATATTTACTTTTTAATTTTTTTAAATTTTATTAGTGCACTGCAATTGTATATCATAGTGAGGTTCAATGTGATAAACACATATGCACGCAGCTGTTGATTCCCTTCACTTCCGACCCTGCCCCCCTCTCCTTCCTCCCCACATGTGTTAGTGAGATTGGGAGTAATATCTTCACACACTGCCATGGTATTATGTGAACTGTTTCCTTCTTCAGTCTCCCTCTTCCCCTCCTGAACTCCCTCTCCCAGTCCCCTTCGATTACTTTAGAGGTCTCTCTCCTCATTATTTAAGGTCCCTTATGTTTCCTATTTTCTCTCTAGCTTCCACATCTGAGAGCAAACAGACCATCCTTGACTTTCTGAGACTGGCTTATCTCACTTAGCATAATATTCTCCAGTTCCATCCATTTTCCTGCACATGACATAATTTTGTTCTTCTTTGTGGCTGAGTAGAATTCCATTGTGTGTATAGACCGCATTTTCTTTATCCATTCATCTGTCAACAGACACCTGAGTTGGTTCCATAATTTGGCTATTGCTAATTGTGCCGCTCTAAACATGGATATGCATGCATCACTATAAAATTCTGACTTTAATTCTTTGGGAAAGATACAGGTTACTTTTTAAATACCATTTTTAAAGTGAAGTGACACCATTCACACTGTCTATAGTATAATGATGTGGTCAGTCAATGACTGTACGTAAGTCTGTGGGAACAGACCATAATGGTTGCTAATACTGAATGGCCCTATAGTTTGTTATCTAAAGATATATACTGATCATAAAAATGGGGTGAAAACTGATAGTGTTCCAGGATAACTCTCATAAACTAGTGCTGTCTGGTCCAACCCAAAAAGGTCTTCTCACCTTACTGATTGGAAGCCAAAGATCATTTCCAAACTTCCGCACAAAAGATATCCTGCATGTAAGTAGAAGGAAGAAAGGGAAATTGGATTCCAGTGGAGAATCTTAAACAACCCCAAGAAAAACTGATGTCGTTTCCTTGCTGTTGCCATCTGCTAGTATCTTCTGGCTAGTTCAGTCAGTAGAGCAGCACAGTATCATAGATAATCAAAAACCTCATTGCAGTTTGAGCATCCCTAATGCAAAAATCCAGCATTTGGGATTTCATATTAGGATGCTCAACTGCAAAAGCCTATGCAAATATTCCAAAATTCGATAAAACTACCAAATCTGAAACCATTCTGGTCCAAAGCAAAAAAAGATAAGGGCTACTCAACCTGTACTGGATTTTGAAATCATTGTATCGTTAACCATCTTGTTTACTGACAGCTCTTGGTGTATTTCCCTCCTCTTCCCACCCTGCTGCCCCTTCGACCTCTGCCTAGAAGAACTTACAATTATTCTTGCATACTCAGTTGATTAAAGGTCTCTCCAAATGTTTCATGAAGTACACAATCAACACAAAGATAAACAAGATCAAGTGGGAAACAGAGTCAGGGGGAGAGAGAAAGAGAGAGAGAGAGAGAGAGAGAGAGAGAGAGAGACTGGAAGAATAGAGATAGGAGAAAGAAATACTGAAGAAAGAGAGAAAAAATAAAGGTCAGAATCTCTTAGGGATATAGGAGACAGAGGTAGACAAAGATTAAAGCAAAGAGATAAAGACTAAGAAAGAGGGAGAGGGAGAGAAAGAGAGAGCAAGCTACAAAAGACAGCAAGAAGCCAAGAGAGCCAGGAAGGGACCAAGGGCTAAGAGACAGAATAGCATTCATTATTTGAAAACCAGGTGTCTCTAAGTAGCATCTCTAAGTGGAATCAAATTTACTCTATTTGCATTTAGATTCTGTAGATTATTTCCAGCAAATTCAAGCACCTGCTGGCTGCCTCCTTCTGAATTAACTGATAGAGAAGGTAACTGTTTTACAATCAGACAAAACAAAACAGGTCAATTAGGAAGGTGAGTTCTCTGCCTCCAAAATTCATAAGTTACAAAATGAAATGCAGGTAGCTCTCCTCTTATTCAGTCACCAACACTGAGGATATCCTTCCGAAAGGTGAGCAATCAGGGCTGAATGTAGATGGACTTTCAGCAAGAATTATTACCAGACTGTGAACCCTGAATTATCTAGGATCTATGCTTTCAGGAATGAGTTTTAAAATAGAAAATGAAAGTGTTTGTGTGTGTGTGTGTGTGTGTGTGTGTGTGTTCATGAGCTATAATCTCACTTAAGGAATAGACACCCCAGTAGACAGATCACATTTGTAACTAGTGAAGAATGTACTTCCTACCCCAGCATCCAAGTCACTGCTAATGAATCAGCTTGTCACTGATTCAAAGAGGGACACAGATGGGATCCCAGTGCCTCTGAAACTCCTGGTGATTTTTGTCATGGTTATTGATCCTTGGGAAGATGCCATGTCTGTTGAAATATTACTCGCCATTTTCTTCCACTAGACATTCACAGGCTGAGGATCTAGGAAGAAAACCATTGTCCATAATTCAAAAGCAAAAGATGGACGCTGACCAGGGCTTTGAATTATTGAATTATGGAGTAGGAGCCTTTATTTCAAAGCAAAACCACAGAAAATGTAAGTTTTTGCTCTCAGCTATCCAAAAAAAGGAAAAACGGAGGGAAATATGCATAATTCTCATTGGTTTCACCAAACCGCCACCTCTACTACCATCATGCGTCTTTGTTGGATTCGTAATTCATGGTGAACCCTCAGCACGGAACCTGGTGTGTACCTGCAATGGCGTTTCTTGTGTCATTGAAAGGCAGCCATTGAAAAAGAACCACTTACATGTTCCACTATTGAGGTCTGCATAATCAGATAAAAGGAATAATCCAGAGGACGATGAGCTGGTTTCTTTGCTGTAACATCAGGCATATCAGATGGAACATTATCCATGGGTGAAAACGCATGAGTTTTCATTCAGTCACATTGTAATTAAAGTGGCCTCCATATTTGTGTACTTACTCTTTATTCTCTTCTTGCACTTCTTTGTTGTTTTTGAAGTGCTAGTACACTGGCCTTTGGCTTGACTTGTAGATGAAAGGGTAGGCCGTTGACTCAATTTTGAATCTGCTGGCAGTACATTTGTGAAAAGATCATTGGATTCTGTTGTTTATCTATGCATCATAAGTGCCAAAAATAGCTGGGCATGGTGGTGTACGCTTGTAATCCCAGTACTTTGGGAGGCGGAGACCGGAGGATCCAGGTTCGCGGCCAGCCTCAGCTCGCGCACGCTCTCTCTCTCTCTCTCTCTCTCTCTACTCAGTGAGGCCCTCCGCAACTTCGTGAGACCCGGTCTCAAAATAAAGTATAAAAAATAGGACCGGGGGCGTAGCGCGGAGGTAGAACGCCCCTGCGTTCAATCCCCGGTACCGCAAAAAAAAAAAGTGCCAAAAATATTAATTTAATAAATTTTTGATGGTACTGGGGATTGAACCTAACAGGCACTCTACCACTGAGCTACACCCCAGCCCTTTTTATTTTGAGGAAGTGTCTAAGTTACTCAGGCTGGCCTCAAATTTGCAAACTTTCTGTCTCAGCCTCCCAAGTACTGAGATTACATCCTATGCCACTATGTCCAACTCCTTTTTTGCTTTGAATATATAAGAGAAGGAAACAGTATAATATTTTATATTTATTCACATATTTTTAATTTCCAGTGCTCTTTATTTCTAGCTGGAGATCCAAGTTTCCATGTGATTTCCCCTTGGCCTGAGGAAATTCCTTTGATGTTTTCTTATAATGCACCAGCTTGAATCATTCAGGCTTTAGTTTATCTGAAAATATCTTCATTTCACCTTCATTCTCAAAAAAGACTATTTTTATTGAATATAGGATTCTGCATTGATAGTCTTTCAATTCCTCTGAGAATATGAAGGGTGCTATTACACTGTTTCCTGGCCTGGCCTATGTTGTTTCTGATGAGAAATCATTCCATATTGTCATGGCCTTACATGTGTGCTTTTCTTCTGTTTCTATTTTTTCTTTTGTAAAGATTTTTCTTACTTTTAGTTTTCAGCACTATGACTCTGGTAAAGCTATGTATGATTCTCCTTGTGTTTGTCTTGCTTGAGGTTGGTTCAAAAGTTTGTTGGGATCTTTACATTGATGCTCTCAAGCAATTGTGAAATATGTTGTACATTGTTCTTTCAAAATTTTCTCTCCTCTCTTGTCTCCAATTATACTTATGTTGGGCTTCCTGATATATTGTGCAGATGCCTAAGGTGCTCTTTATTTTTTAAGTCTTTTTCTTTCCACTATTCAAATTGGGTGATTTCCATTTGATCTCTAATCTTATGATAACCCTTTCTTCAGTAGTCCCCAATCTGCTGCTAAGTCAATTTAATGACATTTTATTTTAGATATTTCGCTTTTCATTTCTAGAATTTTCATTTGATTCTATTTCATTGCTTAAACTCCTTTTCTGAAATTTTCTATCTATTTACTTACTATGACCATCCTTTTCTTTTTTTGGTACTGGGGATTGAACCCAGGCACATTCTACCTCTGAGCTATACCCCCTAGTCCTTTTTATTTTTTATTTTGAAATAGTATCTCTAAGTTGCCAAGGGTCTCACTAAGTTGCCAAGGCTGTTCTTGAAACTGCGATCCTCCTGCCTGAACCTCCTAAGTATTAGGATTATAGTACCCACCAGGCTCTGCATGACCATTTCTTTTCTTGACAGCCAGTTCCTATTAATTTCCACATCAGTGTCATCTTAAGTTCTATTTATTTCAATTAACTGATTTTTTTACCTTAATTATGGGTCACATTTTTTGCTCTTTTACATGGGTAATTTTTGACAGCACAATGGACATTATTCTGACACAACATAGGGAGTTTAGATTGTATTATCTTCTGTGTCAAATATTGTTCTAGAAGGCATTCCATAGGTCACCAGTTCTCTCTGATCTTTCTGATGTTGGTTCTATTTTTTTGTTGTTAGGATAGGTGAATTTGGTTCTTTATTTGGTCATAGGGTGTGATACTTACTCTAGGAAATTATCCTTACTCCAGTAAGGGTTTTTCTAAGTTCACAAATGAATGCCAGTGGTCTCTGCAGTTTCTTTCTCTTCTTCTTCTTTTATTTTCTTTTCTGGTTGGGCTAGATCTCCAGCACCTCAGAGCACTACATGACTTCTGTTGTCTTCATTTGATTCTTGGTCCCACAGCAGCTTCTGCCTGATATGTATTATGAAGCCATACCCTGAGCATGCATATCTCAACCCTTTAGTCTGTAGTGCACATTTAATCCTCACACAGGCCCCCCACCCACTCCTCCACCTCACACAGACACCGCTTGTCTCTGGCCCCTGCCCTACAAAGCCCAGCTACATCGGGAGCCTGGAATGCCTGTTTCTGCCATCTCAGCTTAGTGAGCATGGTGTCGCCTCCTGAACTATGGAAGGAACATGTCACCAGGCAGGGGGAGCCAGGGCATCTTTAGGGTCACCTCTTGAGCTTCTCTTCCTCAAGCACCACAGTTCTATACAGCTGACTGTCCCATGTTTGAAAACCATTACCTCGTGTAACTTATCCAGTTAAATTATTGCTTCCAGTGGTACAGCGCATCTGACAATGTTTATTCTTTAAAGGATGGAAGGTGAAATCTTCAATCTAACATTGCAACAGGGGAGACATGTCCAATACTTAATTGTATCATTAATTGTTTTAATTATGCTTCCTGTGAAGGAGAAATAAAGGAAACTATGGAAAGATACAATAGCTGTTCATAACCCAGTTTGATCTGTTATATGAGATTTTCCTCAGGAAATGATGGTGGAACTGAAATCTCAAGGATGAATAGGCGTTAACTAAGCCAAGAAGAGGAAAAGCAAAAGTTCAAATGCAGATGGCAGTCTGTTAAATGGCCCTGAGATAGGAGGGAATTTGGTATTCTCAAATTAGTGAAAAAATATTAAGATCTAACATTTATTAAGAGTGTGTTGTGTGGCAGCCATTGTGACAAATGTTTGCTCTATTATTTCACTTGATACCAACAACTTTTTGAGATAGGTACTATTACTAATTCATTGTACCAAGGAGAAAACTGAGATTCAGAAAGCTTAGTAGTTAAGTAACCCCAGGTCACATTGTGCTGAGGTCTGACTTGAGGCTTCTCAGCACCAGGGCCTGATCACTCAACCAGGACATTTTAAGGAGAAAAGAGCAGAAGGATCTTATATTAGAGAGAGAGAAAGGAGGTAGGGAGTGGAAATTTTATCATATCTACATCCTGACTTTTAGAACCTTAAGGTCTCACAGAAAAAAAAAACACTATAGAAACAAGGTAGTAATCCTACACAATTATAGATAAACATACTCCTAAAAGGGACCTTTAAACTCTGTTTGGACAACTAAGATATCTTCATATAAATTCATTTGTTTTACAAAGGAAAGACGGACACTTGAAGTTTAATGACCTGTACAAAGTCACTTAGCTTAAAGAAGTAAATTGGGGATCAAAATATTTTTCTTCTAGCTCTTAATTACAAGTGGCAACCTGTCTATCTTACCAAATTAGAGGTGGGGGTAAGAGGAATAGCACTAATACTTCTGAGTGCCTGGGGAGGAGGAAGCTCTCTTCCCCATGCCCAGGCCTGAGGGCCCAGAAAACTCATTGAGTTTGGCAAATTCCATGTTTTATGGTAAAACAGGAAGTCTGGCAACCAGCAAATATTTCTTGTGTGTCCGTCATGATTGTAGAGTTTGGCTAGATGTCAAGAAATCAAATCTGAAGCAAAAGAGTAGGTAAGAGGCTCACCTGAAGTCTATGTCCAACTACAGAAGGCTGGTAGTATATCCTTCTCTCTCAAGCTCCTCATAAGAACACGAAGCACAACAGGGTGAGATGCTGGAACCTTAGAGACCCATAGAGCAGAGTGAGGAGGAGGTCTTTCTTCCCACAGGCCGGTAGGATACACAGAAGGGAAAGTTTGCTGGGAAAGTGTGTTTGAACTGTTTCAAAGGCTGCCTGGGGATGTAGAAGTTGGTCACTGGTAAAGAGCTGAGCAGACTGAGGAGTCAGCACCTACCATGGATGGAGGTTGGAAATGGTAGAGGCAGGAGAATTCCTGCTTGATAGAGAGCAAAACCCTAATGTCCCAGAGAAGCTTGCAAAGGAGGGGTGCTTAGATGGACATATTCTTCTAGAGTTGTAGAAGGAAGGAGAAAACTAAAGAGTCCATTTTGTGTAAATCAGATTTATTTTGCATGTTTAAAGGCTTACTTAGATACAAATCTAGGAAATTAAATTGGTGATAAAATCGGCGCTTCCTTAGATTTCCAAAGTGAACTCATTGACCTTGTGTTATGTACCGGATCCTCAACCACCACTCAGGATGTCAAGTAAATAAGACATTTCATGTCCTGTCAGTTCCAAGGTGAGAGGAGAGTCCGCTTTGTAAATGCCAGGTTGGTGTGGTGAGTGGTCAACAGTCCAGAGCAATGAGGAGGGTAGATGGAAATGTGACCAGAGAGTGAGGTGGGGCCTGATCATGCAGGGGATGGAGGACCTTGGTAGGAAGGGTGCTGTTTGTTCAAAGGATAGCATGAAAGTTTTAGAGAGCTTTTAAGCAAGAGAATGAAATGTTTTAACTTATGTTGTATATTTATTACTTCACTTTATCACCCTTGCACAGAAGAGTTTTAACCAGTAAACACTGATGGTGGGGTGGGTCAACCCCAAAGGGAAATAATTCCAGAATGTTGGGGTCAGGACTTGCTTATAATCCCCAGGTAGGAATTGAAGAAAACAAGAAACAAGTGATACACTTGCTGAGTCTATGGTATAAAGATGGTCTGACCTCAGTTTAAATTGGTTCTATTGCTGTTGAATTATATCTGATGTCTTTCAAAATAATTTGAGAGAAGCAATAGATATCAACGTGCAAATTCAGGCTTCTCTGCCCTCGGAGTGGTTAAGCTGATGATGAGTTGGACAGCTGGCTCCAGACACCGGAAGTCGTTACAGGTGTTTGCTAGCTTGCCCGGTCGGCCACTATGGATATTCCTTGAGTCCTTTCCAGCTGCCTCAAGCCACAGATGGTGCTGCAGCTATTCCTGGTTTACCATTTTATAAATACACCTTGCTTCTTTTGGAATTGCTCTCCTTGAATAAGTTCCATTCATTAATGTCCATGAGTGAAAAATGTGAAGGACTGTCACATCCTGGGCATGTCGGCATATGCTAATGAAGTGGCATATCGAGGACATTATTTTCTCACTTTCAGGGAAGGCAAAGGTACTAACAGGTGATCGCGGTGTGAATGATTTATGCAGAACGTCTGTCTCCTCTGGAATCAAAACACAGGGAGCAATGAGAACAGAAAATTGTGATGTGGGCCCTTAACACTGGTTTGAATATTGAAATTCCAAACCAGTTAACATTTTTAGTGAGATTTGTTTTATTCCTGACAGAAGGCCAAAAGAGCCACCAAATTTCACTTTTGACATCCAATACGTATTCTTTCACAATTCTGTTTTCACTTGCTAAGCGTCGTCTTTAATGCAATGGAAAGAAAAGCTTTGAAAAGAAAACCTAAATACAGAGAAACCTACTTGGGGGTCTCAAGGCACTGCCTGCGATTGCCTGAGCGGATGCTTCTTCCCGATCCTGCCTGCCTGGCTCCGCTGCTAACCCTGCTGCACGGCCCAGTGCCTCTGTGCCCACAGCATTAACAGAACTGATCGTGTATTTTCTAGGTTTCCTCTACGCTCAGAACAACACCAAGCGCAGCATTAAAGAGCGGCTCATGAAGCTTTTGCCCTGCTCAGCTGCTAAAACGTCGTCTCCTGCTATTCAAAGCAAGTTTGCTTTTTGTTTGGTTTGGTTTTCTTTTTACTCCCCAACTTGTTTGTTTTATTTGTTTAGGTCTGCATGCATGGCAATTCTCTGCTCCTAGAAAGAATCAATATGTCATATGCTACAAAACCTACTCTATCGATGTGCTCATGTTTACCTACACACCCAGGGGCTCTTTTGTACATTTATGAAGCACTTCCTATTTGGTAGACTGACAGCATAGAGTTAGAGGCAAGAGCCTACGCTTCAAAGCTTTGGGACGTTTCTGTTTGATTTGAGAGTAAGAGTTAGACCCAGTTAACTCTTAGAACTCCTGTTGTTTAGTTTTTTAGCAGAGCAGTTAGATGCTTTAAACCATATTATCTTGTAATTTTCATATTTTTAATTGACACATAAAAATTGTACATATTTATGGGGTACAAGGTGATGTTTTGATATGAGTATACATTATATAATGGTCAAACCAGGACAAGCATATACATGTCCTCAAATCATTATCATTTTTTTTGGTGTGGTGAAAACACTCAAAAATTCTTTTTTCTTGCTCCTTTGGAATACATAATATATTATAATTATCTGTATTCACACTGCAATAAGGCACCAGAAGTATTTCTCTAATCTAACTATAATTTAGTCCCTGTTGTTCAACATCTCCCCTCCCCCTCCATCTCATCTCCTCTCCTCTCCTCAATCTCTGCACCTACCATTCTACTTCTAGGAGATCAACTTTCTTAGATTTCACACACAAGTGAGATTATGTGGTATTTGTCTTTCTGTGCCTATGGCTTATTTCACCCAACATAATGACCTTAAGTTTGACCCATGTTCTTGCAAATGATTGAACTTAATCCTTTTGTGGGTGAATAATATTCCATATGAATATGTTTACTATATTTTCTTTAACCATTTGTCCAATGATGAATACCTAGGTTGATTGCATTATCTTAGCTTAGTATGAAGAGTAATGAGATAGACAGACGTACAGACATCTCTTCAACATACTGATCCCATTTCCTTTGGATACATACCCAGGAATGGAATTGCTGGATCAGATTGTAGTTCTGTTTTAATTTTTTCAGGACCCTGCATACTGTTTCCCATAATGGCTATATTCTTTTCAGTTTCTTGATAAATATGCACTAGGTATATAATTTAGATACTGCCAAATTTCAGACATGCAACTAGATTGGGAAAAAGACTGCAAAGTTAAAAATATATAAACAAATGTGACTTTTTTCCTTTGCTCATTCTCTCCCTGCATCACTCAGAGTTCTCTAGAACAAAACATACACACATATATATATATATATATATATATATATGTATGTATATACTATATTTACTCATGTATATATAGTGTATGCATATATATTCATATATATATACTCATATGCATATATATATTCATACACATAAACATATATGTAAATGAATTTATTTGAAGGAACTGGCTCACAGGACTGTGGGGGCTGGCATCGCCAAACTTTATAAGGCAGGCTATCAGCCCAGAAGGTAATGCAGGGTACTGCAGTCTTGAGTCAGAATTCCTTCTAAGCAGCCTCAGTTTCTGCTTAAGATCTTAAACTGATTAGAGGAGACTCACCCACACTATCCAGAATAATCTTCCCTTCACTTAATGCCAACTAATTCTATACATTGGCATATCTAGAAAATACTTTCATAGCAACATTGAGATTAGTGTTTGAATAACTGGATGCTATGGCCTAGCCAGGCTGACACATGAGACTAACCATCACGCTCCCCATTTTTTCTTTCTCTCCAATTATGTGACATTCTTAAGGGGTAAAAAACAGAAAATATCTAAAAGGAAACCTCATCTCATTTTATAATGATACCACATATATATCATAAGGTCTATTAAAAATATTCTATGTATAGACATTCTTCCAATCACATTTTTTCCATGAGTAAACAACTCTTAGAATCAGACAGAGAAAGTAAGGTGATGCTTTTTGCTAGTGAGGAAATAGCACATTAAAAATCTAGGGGAGCTGGGCGTGGTGGTGCACACTTGTAATCCCAGTACTTGGGAGGCTGAGACAGGAGGATGGCAGGTTCATGGCCAGCCTCAGCTACTTAGTGAGGCCCTCCGCAACTTAGTGAGACCCTGTTTCAAAATAAAGAATAAAAAATAGGTTTGGGGATGTAGCTCGGAGGTAGAATGCCCCTGGGTTCAATCCCCAGTACCACAAAAAATAAAATAAAATATAATAAAATAAAATAAAAATCTGGGGGAAATATCCAACTGTGGGGCTAGATACCATATCTTCGACCACTCCTTTGCATTCTTTCATACCTTTTTGTAGGAGCCCATGAATTCAACTAAAGATTTAAAAATGTAAATGCCCTAAAATTTCCCTAGTTTCTACCATACAAATGGAGAAAATATGGAAAGAACCTCAGACAACCCAACACTTCTAGTAAAACACTCCAGAAAATCAAATATTTCTTTTATGTCAAGTCCTGCACCTTGTCCTAGAAAATGAAGCAGTAAATGAAAAAGATTCAAAACTACAAACCAAACAAAAAATGTATAAAAGAAACAAATCCTATTGTATTAGAATTTATATTATATTCTGGGGTGGGGGAGGTAACATGACAAAATGATTTGTTTTTTTTTTCTGTTTTATTTATGGCTCAAGTAGTGATCTTTTTTATGTTCATTTATTGGTGCATTGTAATTATACATTTTGATATATCAGGGTATCAACATCATACATGCACACATTGTACATTTAGCCCTCCCTCCAATCCCACCCTAGCAATAATCCCATGCATAAAAAGTTAAAATTATGGTTGGTATACATTGCTTTGATGTTTTTTTTTTGTTTGACTGCACACACATAGACACCATCTCACAAACAAAACCAAACATGGCCTCAGCAGCCTAGAATGCTGTAATCCAGAAAAATGTCAGAGCCCCAGTCCTGCAGGACACTGGGGCCGCAGGTGTTTTCCTTGCAGCTATCTGTCAGTGATTGCTGGTTATTAGAGTCATTGTTTTTCCCCTCTCGAGGTGGAAGCAAAATTGCCAATTTACCAGATATGAACGGAAAACATAGTCATTTGTACAGGGAGACAGGTAAACTGTAACTGTCAAATGGAGCCCTACATGCACTTAGTGAGGAACATGATTATCATGTTCTGTTAGCTCTCTCCTTTCCATGGCCCCAAAGAAATACTCCTAGAGGATGCAACACACGTTATGAATAAGTGTGAGAAAAGAGGATGTTTCTTGAAAGTACAAACAATTGGAGATACTAAACAAATGATCAGAATGACTCTAAAACTTATATTTTTATACAATAGGATTTTTTATAAGACTGGCTGATAGTGAATCCACTCTAGACTTGGCCTATGATTTGTGAATCCAATAAGACCTGTAGATATAAAACTCTTTCCCTGCAAGCCACCACATCCCCCAGTAGCCACCTACCCCCAGAAAGCCTCAGCATGTAGGAATAGCTAACTTGGAAAAGAGAACACATTGATCCCATTATTACACTAGCAAGGTAATCTTAGCTGCCTATCCATGGACGGGGCCCCAGAAAGCCTCAGCATGTAGGAATAGCTAACTTGGAAAAGAGAACACATTGATCCCATTATTACACTAGCAAGGTAATCTTAGCTGCCTATCCATGGACGGGGCCCCAACCATTTGGGCATAGGACTCAAAAAGATGCTATGAGAACATGGAGCAAGAGGTAGGTAGAACCAGATACCAGATCAGCACTGGACCGTAGGCCACTGGGCAGGGAAGCACACCCACGCAAGTCTACATGCAAGGCCATAGAGAACCCCAGGGTGAGTCTTGACCGGTCACTAAACTCTGGTCATTTTTCTCTCTGAAGTATCTTTTAAATTCACCTCTCCTTCATGACTCTTGTGCTATGACTCTGGCTCACACCCTCATATCTCTTCCAAGAACTATTAAAAGAAGCACAAGGAGGGTCCCTCCTGGCTTGCATTTGAATTCTTTTGTGCTCGTAAACAAAATGCCCAGAGTAAATTCTCTGTCCCTTACTTTCTTTCTTTAATCTTTCATTCCATAATGGTTTTATTTACTTACTTTGTTTTTATAATTTATTGGTGCATTGCAATTATACATCATAGTGAGGTTTCTTATGTTAAAAAACATACTTGCAAGCTGGGCATGGTGGCGCACACTTGTAATCCCAGTACTTTGGGAGGTGGAGACCGAAGGATCAGGGTTCACGGCCAGCCTCAGTTCTCTCTCTCTCTCTCTCTCTCTCTCTACTTAGTGAGGCCCTCCACAACTTCATGAGACCTGGTTTCAAAATAAAGTATAAAAAATAGGGCCGGGGGTGTAGCGCGGAGGTAGAACGCCCCTGGGTTCAATCCCCAGTACCGCAAAAAAAAAAAAACATACTTGCACACTTTGTGTATTTCCCTCCGCATCCCACCTCACTCCCCACACTAGTCAATGAGATTGGTAATAATACATTTAATACATTTAATACAGTCACATATTGCCATAGTATTATTTGAACTGTTTCCTCCCCAATCTTCCCTTTTCCCCTCCCTAGCTTTTGCCCCTAGCCCCCTTCAACTACTCTACTGATCGGTCTTCGCATTATTTAAAGTCCCTTATGTTTCCTATTTTTTCTCTAGCTTCCACAAAATGAGAGAAAATATACCACCCTTGACTTTCTGAGATTGACTAATCTTACTTGCATAATATTCTCTAGTTCCATCCATTTTCCTGGAAATGATAAAATTTTGTTCTTCTTTATGGCCAAGTGCTCTCTTTTTTTTTCCCCTTTTATTTTGTGGTACTGGGGATTGAGCCCAGGGGAATTCTACCTCTGAGCTACACTCCCTTGTTTTGAAACAGGGTCTCGCTAGGTTACTGAGGGTCTTGCTAGGTTGCTGAGAGTCTCACTAGGTTTCCAAGAATCTTGCTAGGTTTCTGAGGCTGTTCTCAAACCTGTGATCCTCCTGTCTCAGCCTCCCAAATACTTGGGTTACAGGCATGTGCCACCATGCCCATCTATGGCTTAGTAACTCATATACACTGTTGGTGAAATTGTAAATTGCTACACCGCTATGGAAATCAGTATGAAGTTTCCTCAAAAAACTAGGAATGGAACCACCATATGACCTGGCTATGCCACAGAATACTATAGTGATACATGCATATCCACGTTTATAACAAACAACACAATTCACAATAGCCAAATTATGAAACCAACCCAGGCGTCTGCCTACAAATGAATGGATAAAGAAAATGTAGTATATACACACAATGGAATTTTACTCGGCCATATTTATTTATTTTCTGAAAGACCATGTGAAGCAGGCATGATACTCGGCTCTAGTTTTCTCATGGGGGTAACAAGACACTTTCAGTTCCCTGTTCTCACAGAGCTTATTTGAGAAGAGAGAACAAGCACAAAATCAGAGATAATCTCAGAAAGTGATGCATATTATAAAGGAAGCAAACCTGTGGTGCTGTGTTTGAAAGTGGGTGTGGGTAGTGGGGTGATTTTGACTTGTCTGGGGACACTTGAGACCCTTAAACAAGAGTAAGCCAGTATCATGAAGGTCTTGACAGTTCCATAAGAGGAAAAATGGATTGCCATTGTAATCATCATCAGACAAACAGATTGCCATGGGGGATCAAATAAGGTAATTCATGAAATGTACTTAGTACATGAAATATCATGAGTATACATATATGACAAGTATTAAGTCAGTTGATACTCCCAACCACCTTCTCGGGGAGGTATGTTATTTTCCCCACATAATAGCTAAGAAAATTAAGGCACAGAGAACTAAAGCAACCACCTCAATTAGCCTTAGCCATCTCCATAAGAGAGGACTTCTCATAAGAGAGGGCTCTGACACTTGGAAGGGAAACGCTGCCACTGTCAACTCACTGAGGAAGGACCGGAAGGAATAAAGGTGATGATCTCTCTCTTTTCTTCCTCTCTGATGCCCTTTTGGCTTTTCCCATTGGCAAACCCAAAGTGAAGCCAGAAGATCAAAGAGTATACAACCTTGTGGGTAGAGGTCAACCTTCTAGACCCAGAGCAGCAGCATGTGGAAGGGTAAGGGGTTGGTCAGGGCCCAAATAAAGTTAATATTTCCCAAATTCTGTACATTTGGGGATCTAGGATTTGGTACATACAGAGTCACATGGATTCTCTTTTTATAAGATTTGTTCTCAATTCTCTGACATCCCTAAGGCTGATGACTGGCTCATAAATGTCTGTCGATACTGAGTAGATACTCCTAGGATTAAAGAGTTTAACAACTCACTTTATGGTTGGTTTAGCATCAAGAAATTCCTAGCTACTATACTCTAGATGAGCACAATTCTTTTTTCCTTAACAATGTAAATATTATCTATGAGGATTAGAGGGAACAGGTAGGGACCTGGAGGGAAACACACAATGAATGATGTGTGCATGTGTGTTTCTATCTCTCTGAACCTCACTATGAATTACAATGCACCAATTTTAAAAAAAGTAAATGCTGCAAGTTTGTGGCTGTATCTCCTCACTGAATAACTCTGAGTAATTTATTTTATCTTTCTATTTGCCAGTTCTTTTTTTCTAAAGGACAAAGTAATCATTTTTCCTATTTATTCAAAGGACATTATGGTGACAGAAAGGTTACTCAGATAATAGAAGCGAATACAAAAGATAAAACATTAAACACATGATTACAGGTGTGTTTATATTTTACACATTTAGATTTAAATTTGAATCGTAGTAGCATCTACCTAGTAATACCTCAGTGCCCTCATTCAATCAAAATAATTGATTCACTAAATTAAAGCTTCATTGCAGGGGGTTTTGTGGCTGATTTGAGCAGACACGGGGCAGTGACCATGAGGGGGTTACTGTGAGACTAGCTTACTCATAACTGATAAGCCACTGTCAGCACGTTGCCTTGCATAATTGCAAGGCATAATTTCCTAATAGTACATCAGATTTTGGGTGTCAAATACAGCAGAACATTTCAGCATGTGTTGTTTTTCCTGGTAGCATATTGATCATGGGAAATTTTACCTACTTCCCTTGGCGGAGAAACAGTCAGCGTTTGAGCGTTGGTGGATTTGTTTCCAAAAAGTGACTTCAACTGCCAAGATGATGCCAATTAAAAATACAACAGTAACCACCAGAAAATTAAAAAAAATGTTTAGCCTTCTGAGGATTAATTAATCTCATGCAAAGTCCTTCATGAATTTAGGTAAGAGCTTTGACCTGGGCATGTGATAGGACAATCTTCCTGAAGACCAGAAGCATAACCCATCAAGGTTTGCAAACGTAATTTTTAGTTATTTTTCAATAGAAAGCAAGGGTGACCCAATTTTAGTATACTTATGAGCCATAGGAATGTTATGTTCAAATTATCAGACATCATTTTAATTTATTTAACAAACATCTAGCACTTGGTGCCTGGGACAAGCCTAAGTGCTTTCCATAATTTAATTCATTATGTCCTAAAATGAATCATGCAAGA